>BHFT01033970.1:0-11002 GCA_004320025.1 Laticauda laticaudata
GAATAGAGTAGAACAGAGTAGGAAGAGGAATAGGAATTAGAGTAGAGTAGAATAGAATAGAATAGAATAGAATAGAATAGGAAGAGGAAGAGGAAGAGGAATTAGAGTAGAATAGAATAGAATAGAATAGAATAGGAAGAGGAAAAGGAAGAGGAATAGGAATGGAATTAGAGTAGAGTAGAATAGAGTAGAATAGAACAGAACAGAACAGAACAGAATAGGAGTGGAATAGAGTAGAATAGAGTAGAACAGAGTAGGAATAGGAATAGGAATTAGAGTAGAATAGAATAGAATAGAACAGAACAGAGTAGAATAGAATGAATAAGGAATAGAATAGATTAGAATAGAGTAGAATAGAATAGAATAGAATAGAATGCAATACAATAAACTTACAGAGTGGAATAGAATTCAATAGAATAGAAGAGAATTATAGAAGAGAAGAGAATATAGAAGAGGATTGCAGAATATAAAAGAATTAAGAATATAACAGAATAAATATAATACAACAGAATAGAATAGAATAAAATATAACAGAACTACAGAATAGAATAGAACAGAACAGAATAGAACAGAATGCAATGCAATGCAATACAATACAGTAGACTTAAAGAATGGAATAGAATTACAGAATAGAATAGAATTTGATAGAATTACAGAAGAGAAGAGAATATAGAAGAGAAGAGGATTGCAGAATATAAAAGAAGAATATAACAGAATACAATATAATACAACAGAATAGAACACAATAGAATAGAATTACAGAATAGAATAGAATATAACAGAATTATAGAATGGAATAGAATGGAATAGAATAGAATAGAATTATAGAATAGAATTATAGAATAGAAGAGACAAGAGAAGAGAAGAGAAGAGAAGAGAAGAGAAGAGAAGACAATAACGGAGTTGGAAGGGACCTTGGAGGTCTTCTAGTCCAACCCCCTGCCTAGGCAGGAAATCCTACACTACTTCAGACCAATGGTGATCCAATCTCTTCTTTAAAACTTCCAGTGTTGGAGCATTCTCAACTTCTGGTGGCAAGCTGTTCCACTGGTAATTGTCTTCACTGTCAGGAAATTTCTACTTCATTCTAGGTTGCGTGTCCCCTTGATTAATTTCCATCCATTGGTTCTTGTCCTGCCTTCAGGTGCTTTGTATATTCCAGTATATTTTAATATATTCTATTCTCTCTTCTCTTCTCATCTTAAACTCGTCTTATCCTATCCTATCCTGTTTCATTTTTTTAAGTTAATACCATTATTTTGTTCTATTGTACTTTATTAATGTATTTGATTCTTTTTGTCAGTTTTTATTGTTTTTTATTTTAAATATGGTTTGACATTCTGTAAGCCACTTCAAGTCGCCAGGGGCGAATAGGCGGCAATATAATTTCAATAAGTAAATAAATAAATAAATGTTATTTTATTTCATTTTCAGGAAGGGAGGGAGGGAAGGAAGGAAGGAAGAAAGGAAGGAAGGAAGGAAGTAAAGAAGGAAGGAAGGAAAGGGAAGGAAAGGGAAGGGAAGGGCTGTGGTGGTGCAGTGGTTAGAATGCAGCATTGCAGGTTGACTCTGCCCACTGCCAGCAGTTTGATCTTGACCGGCTCAAGGTTGACTCAGCCTTCCGCCCTTCCAAGGTGGGTAAAATGTGGACCCAGATTGTTGGGGGCAACAGGCTGACTCTGTAGACCGCTTACAGAGAGGGCTGTGAAAGCAGTAAAGCGGTATGTAAGTCTTTGCTTTTGCTGTTGCTACAGCAGTTCATCCAAGAACCATTCAGAGTTACAACGGCACTGAAAAGAAAGTTACACTGAAAAGAAGTGACTTGTGACCATTTTGCAAGCCTTACAACCCTGGCAGCATTCCCATGGTCACGTGGTCGTAAGCTGAGGATTGCCTATGTGCCAGGAAGCCTTACTGAGTACTGGAGAGAAAAAGAAAAAGAAGAATAAGAAAAAGCTCACAAGAAAAAGACCAAAGGGGAAAAAATAAAAAGAACGAGATGTGGCAAGGCAAAGGACGACATAGCCCGCGCACTAGAAAAATAAATTGGCAGAAGAAAACAGATAATAACAAGATCCAGCAATGGCTAAGAGCAGGAAAGTTGGGGGGAGAAAAAAAAAAAACAGGCCAAGAGAACTATTCTTCGGCTGCAACAAATTCAATGCCTTTAAACAGAATAATAAAGTTATTTCTGTCAAACAGACAACAAACTGGTCAAAATAATTGGGAGTGTCCTATCAATATTCCTGCTACCTGTCAATAGTGATATGACCCCAAGGGTTTCGCAGGACCAACTCTCTTCAATAAACTTTCTACATAAATGACCTCTGTGATTCATGTTAAGAGCAGGCTGCGTTCTCTTTCGCTGATGATGTAAAGCTGTTTCAACACCAACAGCAATCCTGCTACACCTCCAAAAAAGACCTTGACTATGTATCGAAGTTAGTCACAAATGGCAGCTTCAAATCTCAACAAAATAAATGCTGCTGTCTTACATATGGTGGAAAAAAAACAGAAAATAAATATACAAGATGAATAGTCAATGAGTCAGACTTGTTGATGATCCAAGCTCTGTTAAAGGATCTTGGAGTATTTCCGTGTTTAAAGATCTAAAATGCCTAGAGCACTACTATAACTACATAGCCAAAAAAGCATTGAAGAGTTTGTATAACCTAATCTTACGCTAGCTTTTTTCTCTGGTATATTACACTAGACTACGAGAGCCAAACAAAACATTTGCTAGACGTCGAATTACTCGAACAGCTTCATCAGTCTTGGAACCCAACATTACGTATCTGAATAGACGCTGACTGCGGAAACCACAAATTGTCGATCCTGTTAAGAAATTGTTGCCTTACTCTCCCAATTCCATCCAATCCGTTCGCGAGAGAAGACTAGAGCCATAAGGATAGATATATACGCAGACATACCTCTACATAGCTGAGTAAGACTTAATGACACAGGACTTGGAACAATCTCTAAGAAGACAGAACAACCTGCGCTAATACGCCGCTTCGGGTGATCTTAGATTTTGTATGGCTATATAAAATCATACATTGCAATGACCTTACTTGTCAATGAAATACTTCAGCTTTCAACCACAACAAACACAGAGCACACAATAGAATAGCAACTTCAAGGTAAACTGCCACCCAAACTTGATTGCAGGAACATTATACGATTTCAGCAACAGAGTGTCAAAGTCTGGAAATCCTCTACCTGACTCTAGGCTTTCTTTCCCAACCCCAGAAATACTTTAACCTTAGACAATCTACTATTGTACCTCACCCCTTTCCTTAAGAGGTCTGTTAGGGGACGTGCATATAGCGCACTAACCGTGCCTACCGCTCCCTGTCCTATTGTTTCTTTCTTTTTTTTTACTTATATGTGTAGCGCCATATTTCATGTGGTTCCTATAGTTGTGATAGTGCACTTTTATAACTAATCTCTTGGGTAAGCATTGACAAAAAAAAAGTTGACCACAGAGATGCCATAGCAAGCCATCGAATTATGAGGGGCGGGGGTGTAACAACGAGCAACAATACAACAATGCTATCTCTGCAAGACCAGGTGAGCTGATGAAGGATGATAAGAGAATAACAGAGTTGGAAGGGACCTTGGAGGTCTTCACGTGTAACCCCCTGCTCAAGCAGGAGACCCCATACCATTTTCAGACAAGTCTCTTCTCCAAAACCTCCAGTGATGGAGGCACCCACAACTTCTGGTGGCGAGCAGTTCCACTGGTTAATTGTCCTCCCTGTTAGGAAATGTCTTCTTAGTGCAAGGTTGCTTCTCTCCTTGATTATGAATGTAGAGTAACGCAGTTGGGAGGGACCTTGGAGGTCCTCTCGTCCAACCCCCTTCTCCATCCATTGCTTCGGGTGCTTTGGAGAATAGGTTGACCCTTTCTCTTCTTTGGGGCAGCCCCTCAAATATTGGCAGAGTCCTATTATGTCCCCCTGAATATGAAACACAGGAAGGACAATTGCAGGATTTGGGTATGGCTGATCTAGAGAAAAGAAGGAATCAGGGAAGACACGACAGCAATATTTCAGGACTTGAGAGGCAGCCACAAAGGAAAGGGGGTCAATTTATTTTCCAAAGTACCAGAAGTCAAGACAAGGAATAACAGGTGGAAACCGATCAAGGAGAGAACCAGCTTGGAATTAGGGCGAAACTTTCTAATGGTGAGGACAATTAACCAGTGGAACTGATTGCCACCAGGAGTTGTGGGTACTTCATCACTGGAGGTTTTTAACAAGAGACTAGGCAGCCATTTGTCTGAAATGGTATAGGGTCTCCTGCTTGAGCAGGGGTTGGACTAGAAGACCTCCAAGCTCCCTTCCAGCTCTCCTTCTTTTCTCTAGACTAGACATATCCAGTTTCTGCAACCGTTGTTTGTATGTTTTAGCCTCCAGTCCCCTNATCCTTTTTTATAACCCTATGACCAAAACTGGAGGGAGTGTTCTCAGTGTGGTCTTTTACTAAAGCTTTATCAAGCTTTATGAAGCACCTGGAGGAAAAAGGCAGGAATTGTGTATTTATATATTATGTAATGTTTTAACGCCGTTTATATAACATCCCTTGAGAGGAAAAATGCACTCAGCGTGTAACTTCTGGGTGTTTCTGCACCCACAAATTACAATTCCAACTAAATATTGCAGCTTGGAAGCCAACTTACAAAAGATATTGATATCAGCTATTTGGCAGCAGGAATGAAAGGAAAAACAGAAATAAAGTTAATTAAAAGGCCTTTATTTATTTTTTTTAACAGCAGAATAAAACCCTCCTTTTTAGTTAAGGGACTAGAGTGTGTATCATTGGTCTGGGATATGTTCTTTCCAAAGAGAGGGTTCCTCTGCACATGTGCAGAGTTCATTTTTTTAGTAGCCACTCTGTTATTCTGGCAGAATGTCAGGCCTGGAATATAATGAACCTCTGAACATGTGCAGATTGCTTTACCAAGTGAACTAGAATAGAGCATGGTCACAAGATCAGCCAATGAGGACTGTTTGGAAAGTGAAACTAGAGGTAGCCTAGGTGTTATTTTATATATATATATATATGTTTTTTTAAGCTTCCGCGGGTACTTACATGTGTGCTGTTCAGCTTCCCTCGGGTATTATCCCACGTCATTGTAGTGCTGTTAAAGTTGTGGCTTCAGTTTTGCGTTAAGAGTTCACAGTGTAGCACTGCACCGTATTCATCCAGCAAACAGTCCCCCATACTGCCATTTCATTCGAGGACCTTTCTGCTTGATGGATGTGCGGTCTCACCAGCTTTCGGTTTTTTCAAATTGAGGCGCTGGTCTATTCTGATTGGCTAGGAAGCCTGTGCGTTCTGTGTTCACTGGACCTGCGCAGCTTTGAGATTGATAGGTTCGTCTCCTCGGCCCCTCCTCTGGTCCCGTTTTGTTGGCTTCTTGATTTGTCTTGAGCAACTACTCTGTTTCTCTGGTTGGAGGCTTTCCCCAGTGCAGCTTGGCTCCCGTGTGAAATGACGGCTGCTATTCATTAGCAAGCTAGGTCATTCACCATGCGGTTGCCTGGTGTAGGGGTGGGTTTGATTAGTTGGAGGCATCAGAGGGGAGTCTGTTTGTGCCCAGGTGTTTGCCTGGCTGGTGGTCTGGAGATCTTTCTATTTGAGGATTCAGGCTTCCAAATGATTGACAGTCTGCTGGAATCATCTCTTCTATTCATGAGCTTTCGGGTCTTTTTTCAATTCTCTATGGCTTCTTTGATGATTCTGTGGTTGTGGGTTTCTATAGTGCTAGGGTTTTGGTGCCATTGAAGATTGATTTGGGACCTGTGTGTTTTCATGTGTTGACTAGTGGAGAGGTGTGTTTCCAGCTTTTTTACTTGCATTTTTTGTGTTCATCTTAGGCGGTCGATCGGCAGGTACTTATTTTCTATTGGTCTGTCCAATGTATGTGGCCGGGCATTGATGCAACAGGGAATTTTCGTATTTGCCATTGGTTTTCGCACGCGTCATTTTGTCTTTGGGGTTTCTCAGGATGGCTTGCCTAATTTTTTGTACTGTTTTGAAGGCCGTCTTTGATGTGATTCCTGTGTAGTATCTTACTGATTATTCTGTAGTACCTCTTATGTTAGGGCGTAAGACGGTCTGTTCCATAGGTTCTTTTAGTTCTCTCACCTTGGTTTCCGTTCTATGCTGTTATCGTTACTCCTTCCTGTGCTCGCACGTGCTCCTCTCGCTCCGCGGCAAATCATCGTGTGTGAATCGCACCCTTATCTAGCTCTTCTGTGGGACAGCACCACTTATGAGTCTGATCCACTACTTCAGTTCTATGCGGCTGTCACTAACGTTCTCAGTGTGTGGTATGTGTCTGTGTCTGCTTTAGGTCAATGTTTGGTTTGCCGTAGGATATTAGAGCCTCTGTTTTAGCCCACAGAGGTTGTACTCCTAGTGCCTGCCTGCGTGGGTGTGGGATCTTTGGGCGATTGTACAGGTTCCTAAATGAGTCTTTTCCCTTTCTAATCCCGCGTTTCACTATCGTCGATTACAAGAGTTGCGGTTTCGCGGCTCAGTTGTGTCTTTCTTTCTGAGGTAGCTTAGTATATTGCGTGTGGTCCTTTGCCTAGAGTCTAGAATTTCCCGACCTGGGTCCCCGTGCCAGCGTCATCTGTTCAAAATCTTTCTGCTCCTCCTTAAGTATTATTGACCATCGTGCGGAGAGACGTAATGTTTCAGTTGTCGCTCTTCGTGCTGTCGTTTCCTCCGCCCATTGAGCTGTAAACTTAGCATATCTGTATGTGGCCGATTTCTCTGCCATCTGTGTTGCTGTTTTAAGCGGTGTGTTAGGAAAATTGTTTTTAGGTTTTGCGTGTGTTCCATGGGGCCACATATCTCATCAACATGTGTCATTTGTGTCAGAATGTATACTTAGATCCATAGTTTTGGGATTATGTTGCTTATCGTCTACTCCACTCCGTTCCGCCGCCTCCTCCTCTTCCACTCGACTATGTCATAGCATGCTCTCGGGTTGGCAATTAGCCAGGGCCTCGTTGAGGTATTCGACTACTTTCTCCTCTAGTGAAAAGCAGTCTTGGCCAGATACGGCTGGTGACTCAGTGTGAAATCCCAGTCAGCTGCCAACATCCTCAATTTGCTTTGTGTATTTGTCCTTTGTATAATGACATTTGCATGTCGTTTGCTCGATTAGGCTTGGTTTTTCTGTAGTTCCATGACGTGGTCTCTTAGTCTGTGTTCCCGCAAGTACTGTGGTAGTTTATTTATGATCTGATTTCAAGACAGTATTTCTTTCTTCGAGACTTTAGGTGGTAAAATTAGGTGAAACCACGTGTCTGAAACACCTTCACATACCAGATACTCCTCTTTCGTCCTTCCAACCGTGTAGCATTCTTTGATTCCATTCTGGTATGACTAGTAGGTATGAGTTTTGCTACATACGCTGAAGTGCTGGCTGCGATATTCATGCATGGGGCTTGTAGTTGTTTGCTAAGTGGTTTAGCTAGGTCTTGTTAGTAGCTGGTGCCTCCTATGCGAGCTGACTATGGGTCTGAAGAGGATGCCTTCTTTGTTGCATTTTTGGGAGGCCGCACTTCTATAATTTGGGGCATTCTGGGAAGATTTCTTCTCTTGGGTATGAATCGTCTGTTGGATTTCTTTTGCTTATGTGTGTCGCACTGTCTGTTATAATTTTTCTCTTTGGTTAATTCTTTCTAACTATGTGGTTGGCGTCCTGTGTCTTTTAGGATGTTTGTTATGTGCGAGTCTTGGATGTTAGGTCTGTCAATTTTGTTTCATAGTCTTTCTCTGTCCAATTACTACTGGGTGGCCATTTCCTTTGTCTGCCTGGGAAAAATTTATCTGTTATCATTTTTACAGAGGGTTTGCACGTTAACCGCTCTGGAATTCGATTCTTGTTGCACAATCTCATTATTTTTTGTCCCGCACGGTGGTTTCGTTGGGTGATATCGAAGACTGTGTAGATAACCTGCGCTGCTGTCTTATTCTGTCAGCCTGCATCCTCGTATTTTTCTGCGTTAGGCTTGGATTCTACTGCACATTACATGAGTGGATCTGTTGGATTTTTTGGCGGTGCTATGGCATTAATCTCGGAATCTCTCGGGATAGGACATCTTGTTTCTTGTTTTTTGAGTTCTCTTGCTCTAGGGAATACTAGGTTCTTCAGACTACTTACTTATTGTTTTCAGGTGGTTGTGAGTTGGGGGTTCTTCTTGTCATTTCTAGTATTTTTTTAGTTTTCTTTGATGAGTCTTTTCAATTTCATCCCACGTCATAGTGGTTTGCTGGTTTAAAGGTTTGGTAAGCTCACTTGTAGTTCTGTTTAAAGTCATGTAGCAACAGTTTCAGCATGATCCATCTGCCCATTCATCAGGGCTTTCTGTATGGAAGTGTGTTCTCACAGTCCTCTGTTTCAAACGTGAACACACCTTCCATACAGAAGGCCTCGATGATGGGCAAAGATGAGATTTCTGCTGAACGTTGCTACAACTTTAACCAGAACTACCAATGACGCTGGGACTAATACCGAACGGAAGCTAACACAGCACAAATGTAAGTTACCGCGAGAGCTTAAAAAAACAAATTTAGTATATATATCATATAATATATATGAAATTATATTTATATATAATAATATTATATAGACTATAATCTATATATTATATATATATTATAAGTAAAATATAGATATATTGAAGGACGTCCTGCAGCTCTGAAGCTATGGTGAGCCTCCGAGTCTGTCTATTGAAAATGAAACTACCTCTTTTCCCTCCCTGGTTTGCTTCATGAACTAATAGTTTCGAACACCTGAGGGTACTGTTTCTTGAGCTTTCCTGAGCTCTGCAGTTCCTCTCCTCTGAACCTGCGTAACACTGTACTGCTTTCCTGTTTGAGTTGCTCCATGTTGGAGAAATCTACAACTGGTATTGTAAAATTTACTTTATATGTTTATAAAGAAGTTAAATGAAACCTCAGTCACCTGTGTTTACTTTTCTGATGCTGAATTTATGTTTCAATACTCTGAACAGGTTATGGGCCTAGCCAGCCCAGAAGGCCAGAAAAAGACTGAATTGTAATTAAAGCTGAGAAATAAGTAAGAAACAAGGCAAGAGGCTTTGCAGGATGGCTGAAAAATTTAAAGAGAGCTCTCTACCCCATTTAGGTCAGAAGAACTATATTATTCGGGCTGCAGAGATGAAATGTTTCTTGAAAGCTAAAGAGCTTTGGAATATTGTTGAAAATCCACTCCAGGCACCACTGAATGCCGCAGATCAGAAGCTGCATGAGAGAGCATTGGCTTATATCATCTTAAGTTTAGAAGATGATCAGTTGATCAATGTAGCTGATTTAAAGGAACTCCTAAATGAATACAGATACTGTAATCCTCGAATAACGACCGTAAAATTACAGTCAATTACTGCCAATTACAGTCATAAATCATGATGTTCATAAAACGAGGACTACCTGTACATCAGGAAAAGGGCGTTGCCACTTTGAACCCTTGCTAAGCCATCCATCGTAAGTCGAGGACTGTCTGCGCCACAGACTGAATGAGGTGCTTATCCAAGGATGGGAAACGGCATCCAACTTCCTTAATATGGGATGCAAAAGGGTTTTGGGAAGAGGCTTCCATTATAATATTTTGTTTTACACACGCCAGCACCCCAAGAGAGGAGGGGGGCTTAAACTTTCCACTTTCTTTATTTGGGGACAGGATGAT
Source organism: Laticauda laticaudata (assembly GCA_004320025.1). Lineage (NCBI taxonomy): Eukaryota > Metazoa > Chordata > Lepidosauria > Squamata > Elapidae > Laticauda > Laticauda laticaudata. Next base: position 9,731 of record BHFT01033970.1, read on the forward strand.
GGGTTATATATAGGCTGGCCCATCTTAAAGGGCAGCCCAGATCCTCTGGGTAAGATGTAAACTTGAAGGTCTTGCTTTGTAAATGAAGAATTGTGACTCATGATTCTAAGGGCAGAAGACAGAATAACAGCTAGAAGGGACCTTGGAGGTCTTCTAGTCCAACCCCTATGCTGAAGCAGGAAACTCTGGGCCATTTCAGACAAATGGGTGTCCAGCCTTTTCTTAAAAGCCTCCAATGATGGAGCATCCACAACTTCTGGTGGCAAGCAGTTCCACTGGTTAACTGTCCTCACAGTTAGGAAGTTTCTCCTTCATACCAGGTTGCTTCTCTCCCTGATGAGTTTCCATCCATTATTTCTTGTCCTGCCTTCAGGAAAATAGCTTGATCCCCCTCTTCTTTGGGGCAGCCTCTGAGATATTGGAAGATGGCCATCATGTACCCCCCAGTCCTTCCTTTCACAAGACTAGACATACCCAATTCCTGCAACCACTCTTCGTATGTTTTGGCCCCCAGTCCCCAAATCCTCTTTGTTGGATGTCAGCGCTGGAAGTTTCAAAGAAGAGATTGGGCAACAATTTGTCAGAAATGATATAGGGTTTCCTGCCTGAGCAGGGGTTGGACTAGAAGACCTCCAAGGTCCCTCCCAATTCTGTCCCATTCCATTCCATTCCATTCTATTCTATCCTTCATTCCAATATTCTTTTCTATTCTATTCTATTCTATTCTATTCTATTCTTCATGCCAATATTCTATTCTAATTCAATATATTATATTCTATCCTTCATTCCAATGTTCTATTCTATTCTATTCTATTCTATTCTACATGCCAATATTCTATTCTATTCTAATTCAATATATTATATTCTATCCTTCATTCCAATGTTCTATTCTAATTCCATCTATTCTATTCTATTCTATTCTATTCTTCATTCCAATATTCTACTCTACTCTCCACTCCATTCTATTCTTCTACATTTTTTTTATATCACAGTGACCAAAACTGGACGTACTATTCCAACTGTGACAATGCCGAGGCCTGAGAAGGCGATGCGAACCCTTCGCGGGATCTTGATTCCATCCCCCTGCTGGGGCCATAAAATCCGCGGTCCTGCAGATCCTGCCCGGATCGGCTCCCATGGGGCCTTATGGAAAACCTCTGCTGCTTTCTGGGCAAAGATTTCAGCCGGCCATTTTACCTTCCTTTGTCCATCTCAGTGGCCACATGCCAAGCCGAGCAGGTGACACCCATACACAACACCCCCCCCCCCCCC
>BHFT01033971.1:0-19042 GCA_004320025.1 Laticauda laticaudata
GGATAACAACGGATGGAACATTTTCTCATCCACTGTGTCCTTTTTACAAACGTTTTGCATCCGTTGGCCAATGTGACCAGCCCTTTAAGCTCATCTAGAATGCAGCTGCCCAAGCAGCAATGGGCATATCTCAGTATGCCGATGTAACATCTCAGCTTTACAAGGTAGTTGTCAACTTGCTTCTGGGTGTGATTCAAGGTGCTTCCACCACCCATAAAGCCCTTCTAATGAGATGTATGGAGGATCTAGAGCAGGGGTGTCAAACTTGCATCATCATGGCAGTATCATGTAATGTATCAGGACTTTTCCCCCTTTTGCTAAACCGGGCAATGGGCATGGCCAGTGCATAATGGTCAAGGAAAGAAACATAGTAAGAACCCACCCTAATGGATCAAGGAGTTAAAGTGGTGGCAGGAAGTTTGTACATTCAGATTTGCAAGATTATGTTAACATAACCTTACAATAATAAAAATTTAATTCATCATACTGTGGTTCCTGTCTGGTTTAACTAGGAGGGCTGATAGCTGTACATGGCACAAGTCCTGATTACTTGAGGGGCCATCTGTTTCTCTTAGTATCTGGTTGGTCATTTTGATGTAGCAGGGTTGGTGCACTCCAGGTTCCAACAATTAATTCCATCTTTGAAGACCCAGGAAGTACAGCCAGACCTCAACTTACAACTGTTCATTTAGTGACCGTTTGAAATCACAATGACATCAATAAAAAGTGACATGGTTTGTTGGAAGTTAAAACCCACCCCTCTCCTAGAGAAATGAAATATTTTAGGACATATTAAAAAGGCAGAATATTTCCCCTAAAAGAGAAGTAGAACCTCAGAGAGGCAGAAACTCACCCCCCCACACACCTTTGTCACTGGATCATTAAGTCCTGGGCCAGTCTATTTTACCTAATGAAGATCTACCTCCTTCAGGCAGACCCATAATATGAATCCCAAAGCCCTTTCATTACATCATCATCCAGCAAGGCTCAACCAAGCCTGGGACTCAGGACAGTCTATAGAGTTGGTTGTTCTGACAACCAATCAGAATACAAGCTCAAATTCAAATCCCAACAGAGGTCATAAAACCCAGGGACTCTTCGATCCCTTCCCTTTTTTTCTTTCAGGAGCTCCAAGGCATGTGATCCTGTCCACTATTAAACTATCTTTCCAAACAGCCTCCATGTTTCCAGTGTCTTTTCCCCCTCTTGGAACTGAACCTAGAAGGATATTTTCTTCCAACAGATTGCTTTTTCACACTTATGACCTTTGCATTGTCCCCATGGCCATGTGATCTGCAGTGTCGTGGAATCATGTGATCACTTTTTTTTGCCTTCTGGCAAGCAATGGGAAGCCAGATTCACTTTATCAACCGTATTACTAACTAAACAGCTACAGTGATTCACTTAACAAAGGTTGTTAAGTGAGAGAAGTTGCAAAATCAGGCAAAACTCACTTAACAAATATCTCACTTAACAGAAAATTAGGGTTCAATTGTGATCATAAATTGAGGATTACCTGCTTACCTTCCCTCTAGAATGAGATTCCTTGTGAGATTCAGTCTCACCCTACTGATAATTACAAAATACTGAAAACATGGCTCTTTGCCCATGGTAAGAACAATTGGCACCCCTTTTCTTCCTTTCCTTTGTTCTCATCTGGGTTTGTTTTCTTTGGCAATTTGTATTTTGTTTTGTGTTTTTTCTACTGTTAAAAATGTATTAATTTTTAAATGTTTTTCACAATTTGTAAACTGCCCAGAGTCACTGGGACTCAGGTTCCATATACATTTATTTTTAGCCAGATGTTTAGATTAGATTTGGCATTTTTATCAACCTAACCTTTCCAAGGACCTAGGATAGGCAGATATATTGGTCTGATGTTGTTACATTGCAAGATGTAAGCTGTTATGAGCAAAACTGCTTTTTGCAATGGACTGACAGTGATTTTATCAATGCTGATTGTTCTCCAGGTGTTTTGGGATTGTATCCAAGGTACCTATTACAATTTTTGCTTTCTTTTGCCACAGTCGTTATACTTCTATTTGCAGGTCTTTGCATTTTGTAATTTTCTCCCGTTCTTTCTCTCCTCTTCTGTTTCTAGATATTGCCAAGTCCACTATCCAGACTATTTGTCTTTCTCATTGATGGTTGTTAAGTCTGGGGTGTTATGTGGCAGGCACTTGTCAGTTTGAGTTCTAAAGTCCCAGAGCACTTTCAGCTTCTTCACTTTCTATTAGAATAGAATAGAATAGAATAGAATAGAATAGAACAGAACAGAACAGAACAGAACAGAACAGAACAGAAACCCTACACCACTTCAGAAAAATGGTTATCCAATCTCTTATGGAGCATTCACAACTTCTGGAGCCAAGTTGTTCCACTGACAACTCAAGTTCCAATTCAAGTTGAATTGTTCTAACTATCTGGAGATTTCTTCTTAGTTCTAAGTTGCTTCTCTCCTTGATTAGTTTCCACCCATTACTTTTTTCTATTTTATGATACCCACCAGTTCTTGCTTGCATGCAAACAGTATTTCTTGAAGATCTTTCAATGCACCATTGTTGCTCCTTTGTTGTGCTGCTGTTTATAATCAGTCCGTGTGATTTGCTCTCGCCACTTAACTAGGTTAAGTGCTATTGTTTCTTCAACTTCTTTGAAGGGGCAGCATTTTCTGTCTGTTGCTGTTTTCTCAATTCTGGCTTTGTAAGCATTTGTTCTTAAGGCTTGGCCCTGTGCAGCCAGAATTAGCCCTGCATAGACCCCAGAGGGGAATTAGCCCCTCTGCCTTTTTCTTCAACTTTCCTGCTCTTAACTATCACTGGATCTTGTTGTTATCTTTGCCCTCTAATTTTTCATGTACTGGCCATGTAATTCTTTGCCTTTCCATGTGTCTTTTCTATTCTTCATTTGGAACTTACAGAACATGCAGAAAATAAAAACATGAATATCAAAATAATGTAATCAAAATAATGTAATCAAAAACACATTGCTGGCAAGGAAAAGAATTACATGGACAACTTCTACAAAAGTTTGAGAGGAAAATTGATAAAAATGAAACCTGCCCAATAGTTTATAACTGGAACATAAAAAACCCCCAAAGGCTTGATTTTGGCTACTCAAGAGCAAACTATTCAAACTAATGAAATCAAGGCCAGAAATTAAAAACTATCAAATGTTTCAAAGTGCAGACTATGCAAAGAACAGAAGAAACAGTAGATCATGTATTCAGCTCTTGTAAAAAAATTGTACAAGCTATAAACAAAACATAACACAAAATGTTTTGCTCCAAAATGATTCAGTGGAACATCCATAAAAAAAGTAATGTCCCGTTCATGAAAAATTGGTGGAAACACAGAGCTGAAAAAGTAGTCAAGAATGAGCAAATTAAAATACTGTGGGATTTCCAAATACAAACCAGTAACGTCTCAACTCAAAACACACCATGCTGAACTGTCATGGAAATAAAAATGAAAATAGATTATGTTCCATTTTGCAGAGAAAAAGAGATACATACATTTTTTAAGGGCCATGGAAGGGGCAACATGGGGTGGAGGAAAATGTCTGATCATCAAGCAGCTGCCAACCTTGTTACTTCTGTGAAAAGTTCTTTGATGCCAGTTTAAGTTCTGACAGGCTCCATCTGTTTCAGTGAAACTTCCTTTTAATTGAATTATGCAAGTTATCCATGGCTGAGCCATTAAGAGAACAATGAGTGATGTGATTCATTAGCAGGGCTCAGGGCTCATGTGTGCTGTTTGTTTATCCCTTTTGATTCTTCACATTCCTATTATGGTTTCACTGTATTCTATATGACTTACTGTCAATGATTTACAGTGTGACAGTCAAGTTATTTTTCATGTTTGTGTAGAATAATTCTATTGGGACTACTAGCATATTCAGCTGCTTTTCTTTAAAACTTATATCACACACCTACACTTGTATTCAGAAACACAATAATCTAACCAATAGTTCAACCCCTCCTTTAAACGGTCATTTCTTATTTAAAATATGCACAGAGAAGTCCCAGCAATTTCCATTATAGATTCTTGATCACAGTTCAGTGATGGAGTGAATTATTTTTGCTTGCAGAAGAGCTTTTGGATATCTTTGGATAAAACATGGACTTGGAGAGCAAGCAAACGAGTCTACAATTTGGTCTTAGTGAACTGATGCATACAAAGCTGTTCCAAACTACTTATAATGATCTGATTCAACATATCCCAATCTTACGCAGAAATAAAGCAAAACTTTGTTACCCTGGTTTAGTCCATTACCTGAATTATATAACAGGTGTCAAACTAGTGGCCCATGGGCCGAATGCGTCACATGCAGGCCACGCCCACCACAGCTCCATGAAGGAGAAAAACATCACAAAACATCATGTGACAGCAACATGACACTGCAGGTTTGACACCCATGAGTTAGATGAAGAGTCTCAGTCATCAAAGTTGAGTTGTCTGGAAGTTGAGTCAGGTCAACTGAATTTCTTTTCTTGTTGCTTCTCAACGTTGTGTTGCTTATCCTAGTAGCTTCTTCAGTCTGAGCAAGTTGATTAGGAGAACCACAAATATGTCCCCCAGGGAGGTTTCATTTCTCACCTAATCTGGATAGGATCATTAGGTGAGTAGGCAGAGAGTGGTTGGGATATAAATGCTCCAACTTCTACTGTAAATCCTTTCCCAGGCTGTGTCATTACCTGATGGAGGATATGATTGAATTAAGATCAAACCATACAAATTATTGAGATAATAGCTAAGCTAGTAGTGAGTCCTAGAGAAATAATCAAAACATGATCCAGAATTATGCACATATTTCATAATAATGATTAATTAGAAGAAGCAACTGGCTACAATCATAATATATACATTATGAATATATTATTGTAAATAAAAATCAGTAAGTAATCAAGGCAAAATCAATGGCAAAAGATATATTAATTAAAGATGTTAAATTTGAATTCTTGCTAGCCCCAGTCCTAATGCAAACACATTTAAACTTGTGAAATATTTAAGCTTAAATTATAATAATATCACATGTATACATTGGTGGAAGCTCAACATTCTTGCATGATTTTCAGTTTCAGATGGAGGTGACAGGAGTACAGAGGACAATTTGCAATTTATTTCTGTATGGATAATAGATTATCATGTTCTTCATTGGACAATTGTCCAGCTGCTGTACTTTCCCCATTTCTATTCCAAGAAAGCAACTTTTAAACAAAAGATGATAGATAGATAGATAGATAGATAGATAGATAGATAGATAGATAGATAGATAGATAGATAAATGATAGATAGAGGATGGGAGGGGGGAGGGAGGAAGGAAGGAANGGAAGGAAGGAAGGAAGGAAGGAAGGAAGGAAGGAAGGAAGGAAGGAAGGAAGGAAGGAAGGAAGGAAGGGTATTTGTCCATGATTGGGTATCTGCTTGCATTGCCTATATACACATGTATGTATACACACAAACTGAGCTTATATAAACACAGCAGTGGTGGGATTCAATTTTTTTTACTACCAGTTCTGTGGGTGTGGCTTGGTAGCATGGCAGGAGAAGGATACTGTAAAATCTCCAGTCAGAAGTGGTATTTGCAGGTTCTCAGAACTACTCAAAATTTCTGCTACCAGTTCTCTAGAACTGGTCAGAACCTGCTGAATACCACACAGCTAAAACATAAAATGTGCTTAAATGTAGACACTAGTAAGCTGTTAAATAACAACTTGTCTGACAAACCTGTTTGCCTCTAAAGTCTTTTAGAGCAACTTCTACTAGGAGTGCTGTAACTGAAGAATTACAATATTTGCCTTTTTAAAATGAGAGGGTTTCTTTTACAAAAGCCAGCAGGAATACATTTAATTACTATTTTTTGTTTCTCTTCCCTGTTTTTTTAAGTCTTGTACTTAGATCACAAAGTTCTATAACTGAACTTTAATAAAGCATAGGAAAACATAAGTAACAAGGGGGGGAGTGCAGTTGGGGAGAAGTGAAAAAAGGTCTTTTTTGCAGCTTTTGTATCAGGAATGTTATATTTACAAGCAAATGTGTTGTGCTGTTGCAGCGTTCCTGGTCAAGATAACTTTAAATTACATTAGAGACCATGGTAACCATTGATTCACCTGAGTAACATTCTTGTCTCAGCAAAATAAACCAAAAACACAGCCTGCAACAAACTGAAGAGTCCTATCTGAAATGATAGGGATACACATTACTTGGAAAGATGCACTTCAGAAAATTGTGACCAGAAGTGCTTTTAGTGGTAAATAGGGAGGATAAATAAAGGGTGATCTAATTTGTTGCTGCCCTCCAAGAATGATTGCTGGTTTGTTCTGGAAACTGGACAGCCAAGCATTGTGGATAAGCTCTCAGCTGCTGGGTGAGAATTCCACCCACAAAATTGATCATTAAAAGACTCTGTTTCTAATGCCTACCAGTTAATATTCTTGGATGGTGGAAAGACCTTTAATTACACCCCTAATGCAAATATAAAGAATGGATGGGATAGTGCAAGTGCTGAGCAAACTCTCCAATATTTTCCTTCAAAAAGGACATCTAATTTCTAAGCATAAACCTATTAGCTTGTGACAGCAAGCCAATTTGTACAGAAGTCTCTTCTGGCTTTGGCAAACCTAAGAGGAGAATAAAAGGAGGTTGCAAGGTGATGCAAAGCAGCTTGTTGAGGTGAATTACATCCGCTCTTGGCCTTCACAAAGAAAATCATGTTGGCACCACAATGGAGACTTGGCTTTTCTTGAGATAAATCCAAACCACCTCAACACAGTCCCATTTTTTAGGTTAAGAATCCAGGATGAACAACTTAAAAGTCTTGATCCCTCTTAAGAGCTCTAAAGCCACTTTTCCTGTGATTCTTGAAGCCATATCGGAATAGCTGCCAAAGGCTGATACAGTACTATGGTTCCTTGATATTTTGAGGTAAGCACACGAAGCATTTAGGGCAAGCCCTAGAAAAGATTTAACGTAAATACTCACACACATACATAAACACACAGAAACTGAACAAATTTCAGCTCTGCCTATTTGCATTATCACTTTGCCCCTTGACTGTCACAAAATCTTGCATGCATTCCTCAGTCATCTAAGGATTCATCATTTCTGGATTAGGAAATGATCTTCTAATATTCATGAACCTGAATTTAAAACAGCTTTGGAATTTGTAGTGAGAGAGAATTAGACACCAATGCTTTATGATTAGAAGTGGTTTACTAAGAACTGGGTCTTTTCAAAATAGTCACCTATGCCCCCTTGCTAATATACTATGCATCCTACTGTATTAGGAATGTAAACCAGGGCACAGTGGAACCTCAGCTCACAAATGCTTCTGACCACGACCAAATCAGGAGCTGACCAAAAAATTCACAAAATGTTTAACTCTGGTTATGAACATGTTCTCAGATGGTGACCAAACATAGCTGTGGCAATTTTTCCTTCTGCGCCATTTTTTTTGTCCATGCATGAGCAGTCAGTCTTGCTTCCAATCACAACCAAATTGGGTTGCAACCGAACTCCTGGAATGTATTATGTTCATGACTGGAGGTTCCACTATATATGTTTTAGTTTTGACTTTGTAGGGTAATTTTTGCATGTATTATTATAATGAAATAAGTAGTGCAAGATTGGAAGAATTGGGGAGATCTGACCCATAGAATTGCCAAGAGTCAGACACTACTAAATGGATATCATAATCATCATCATCATTATCATCATCATTGTCATCATGAAATATCTAGACCCAAACTGACATTCAAGAAAAGATGAATGAATTTCCACTTGTTCTGACCAAGGCTTCCTGAGACACGAATAAACACACACATAAAATCCCAAAACCTTTTATTTTAGTTCAATCGCTGTGAATTATCATCATTGACAGCCCAAAATGAGTCTTAACCAGTTATAATTAGTCCCAGGGACGTCTGCCAAAATTCTTTAAGAGATGTCTGAAAAGAACGCATCATATCTTACTTGAAGTGCTGCCAACAACTAAAGTCCCAATTAGTCTTTCAAAACCAAACAGAGAACAAATTCACCATGGAACTTTCAGAGTCCAAACTGATCAGAGCTAATGACATTGCTTCCTGCAAAGTTTTCCCTACCTTTGCACTTCCTTTAAACCTTATGGGAGGGGCAATCACCTCCAAGCCTTACTCCTGAGCTTCCCCTTTTTTCTTAAGGGCCTGTCACATAGGCCGACGGATGCATTGTAAAAAGGACACAGCGGATGAGAAAATTTTCCATCCGTTGTTATCCGCTCTCAAAAGTGCCCCAAATTTGCCATAAACAGAGTGGACAAACAGCAGAAAGGAACAGACACGGAAGAGACGTAGCCAAGATGTTAACGGATGCATCCACGGAAGCAGATGAACGCGATGGCAAATCCGCAGGGCTCGGGCCGTGGGAGCCACAGCGAGCGGACGCGCAGCAAGAAGTTAAACGGCATGCGAACGGATTGCCTAGCGGATGACATGGATGCATCACAGAGACCTACGGATGCCTAGCAGAAGCAAAGCGTTCACTGTTGCGATGCGGGTGAGGATGCATTGGCATCATGCCCCCATGGTCATAAAAAGGATGCAGCTCGCAAAGCAGGTTCCACCATTCAGAGGAAAGAACCTGCTGCCAGACACATTCTCCAGCCAACAACCATGGGGGAAGAAGAGGAAGCCGTGCCATCTTCTTGCCAGCCCGGCAGAAGGACAGGACACCACCAATCCCACACCCCTGGCCGCTGACTCTGCCTTCTGCTAGGACTTCTTGCGGTTGCTGCTGCCTGTGCTGGGCTTCTGCGCGGCTTACTCTGCTGGCCATGCTCCTGGTGCTGGTGCTTCTGCTTGGTCCTTTACTCTTGCGGCGCTGCTCCTGGTGCTGGTGCTTCTGCTGGTGCTAAATCTGCGAGCGCTGCCTCCTGTGCTGCTTGTGCTTCTGCTGGTGCTTTACTTTGCTGGCGCGCTGCTCCAAGTCCTGCCTGGTGTTGCTGTTCCTGCTGTGCTTACTCTGCTGCTGCTGATCCTGGTGCTGCTGGTGCTGCTTTTGCTTCTACTGATTGTTGCTTGCTGCTGGTGGTGGGTGTGATGGTGGCAGCAGCCCCGAGCAACTCCGAAGCCCCTCGTGATGAAGGCCCAGATGCGCCCTCCCAGAGGAGGAGGAAGAGCAACGTGAGAAGGGGGAGGAGGCAATACTCCATCGAAGAGAAGAAAACGGATGAGCGATGAGTGTGCTCGAATGGCTGAGGGAAATGATAACCTATGGCCGAAAGGGACACAGGCTCTTCGAGGACACCAAGAGGAAAGCGAGGCTGCTTGGAGAGAGAAGCTGGAGAGCCTGGGCCTACACTTCGGAGGTGCTCCTCGGCTGGTGGAAGCACATGCACACCTGGCTACGGGAAGCTGCCACCTCAAGAATCACTTCTTTATGGCCACCGGCCACGGATTCAAGCTGAATGAGCCGATGAGAACCTACGTGCATGGCAAGTGCAGCTTCTTTGGAAGGTGAGATCCACTACGCAGAGCAGCTCCTCTCACAACCCCTCTCTCAGGAAGCCTGCAGAGAGGCCAGTCCTTCTCAGGCCAAGAGTCACTCCTGTTCCAGAGGTATCTGTGGAGCGTTGCCACAAAGGACGACCCCCCCCCCGAACAGCTGCACTCCCCGTGCGGAGTGTTGGAGGAGCCCGACGGCAGTAGGAAAAGCCGAAAGCCGCTGCCACCAGAGGACCAACCCACACCCACACCCAGCTCCACCTCCAAACAGAAAGCAGGCAGAGAGGCAGACCGGGAGGGGCAGAGCCACACTGTCCGCTGCCGTGGAGATCAGGGCGACACCAGACAGAAGTAGTGTAATCTCCTCTCTCAGCTGGCTACCATACCGACATTACCATCCTTCAGAACGCCAGCCCTTCCTCACCTAGTCAACCAGACCCTCCTGGACATGTCCGAATTACAGTACCAGGGTGATAAAAGAGAGGATCACCGGTCTTGCACAAACCCTCCAGGGCCAGCTGAAACCTGCTCCCGACCCAGGTCCAGTGTCTGCGTCCCCACCCCAGGTGATGTCACCAAGCCCTTCCAAGCTTTCCAACAGGGCCTCACATATTCAAGGCTACGGCTACCATGAGTTCCAGCAGCACATGCAGCCCTCCCAGTCCAGGAGGGACAGGTTCATGACGCACCTGCCACCAGCACACATGCCACCCATGCCCACCCATGCCACCCATGCCACCCATGCCACAGATGCCACCCACACCACAGATGCCACCCCATGCCCTCACCTCGCTCATCTGCCAGACTAGACAGCCCCACTACACTCCTCCTTCTCCACCCCACAGCCAAGCCAGGCAATCAGAACATCTGTAATGGTCTTGGGACTGACACCCCATTGTCATGGAGGAAGGGGCTCTCAACATCACAGGGAACTTGAGCCAGCTCCCCTCTGAGCAGGCTTCCTCCAACACACCATCCCCTGTTTGTCCTCTCGGGGGCCAGGCACCCCAATGCAACCGCAGACCAGCACTCCAGCAGCAGCCACCTCCAACAGCCCAGGACCCTTCAACCCCTGTAGATTGATGGGTACATGCCTCAGATGACTGAGAAGAGTGCCAGAGACTGGGTTGCTTACCTGTTGGACTTTATCTTGTTGGACACTTTTCTTGGGTTCATTCTGCTTTACAGCTTTGGTATAAATAAAGTTTATCTTTGCTTCACACATCTTGGTTCATTTATTTCAGTAAATAAAGTCTTGGGAATGAACTCTTTAACAAATGGTTTACCTTTGCATGCTTGTTGGGCATGGGGTAAGGATAGCAGTAGGATGGGCAGGCATACCTGTTTGGGATGGTAATAGCTTGGATGGGTAAGGATAACAGTGGATAGAAATAAACTGCCAGTGCAAGGCTTAGTGGGACTGTATGGTCCACCCTCCCAGGCTGCCACACCGTATGGCCCTTATTAATCAATAAACAATGTAATCATTCCTCACACACATTTCAACATAAACACACTCCTTATTAAATGCCCTGTTCATTGTAGGGCCACTCAACATACATGGCCCAATCTCATCCAGTTGATAGACAGGCTCAAGGAAGCATCCATTAAGCAATCTACCATCCTGCTTGCCACTCCACTGCTCCAAGCTGGGAGTTGTACCAGTGTTTCAGGAGTTGCACTGCTTCTTCCTTCACGTGAGAGCTCTGTTGGGGCTTGCACATCCACAGTTATATCAGGTTTTGCCCTTGCCTCATTCACCAGGGCTCTATGTTCCCATATGCCTGTTGGTGTTCGACGAGGCTGTTCTGCAACACATGTGGTAGTGGTGCCACATGAGATTGTCAGGATCAGCAAGCTTCCACACATGTTTTGGCGGGTTCTCTGGCCGATGCTGCATGGTAGTGAGAAGATACCTGAACCTGTTGGCCAGGATGCAAAGGCATTCTCCACCAACCCGTCTTGCCCTGGACAGCCTGTAGTTGAAGCATCCTCTCTTCAAGGGAGGCATCTGTAAGTGTAGGGCTTCATTGAGGTAGTGTTCTGAGGGCAGAAAGGGCATATCCCCCACGATGAAGTAGGGCACATCTTGTGTGTCTTTGGTGCATGGGGGTCTGGATCTGGAGAAGCCCATGATGTAGTTGCGTTCCAGCCCCTCCTTGAGGGTCACTGGCATTGTTATAGCTGGATATTGAAGCAGAAACCCATTGCCTGAAGCATCCGATGTACATGAACTGGTAGTCAGCATCAACCATGCAAAGAGGATGGGACCCTGACTTGGCTAGAGTTTGCAGCCACGTGCTCCCATCTATGGTCCAACGTTGTGGGGAAGTTCCCACTTTCTTGATACCACTGCTCTCAACTTTCTCCAGCCTTTTCAGTGGAAGGGCACTGGAGGAGTTCCTCCAGGGTATTCTTTGATGATGGCCTGCGCCCACTTCTGCTGACCACGATTGTCGATGGGTTGTGTGGCACCCTCAGGCGTTACGCATGTCCTGTATGTGGTCCTCGAGGGCCAGATGCACAGAGTCAAGTGCACCTTTGAGCCCAGGGTCCAGGCTGGGCCGGAAGTTTGGTGCTCTGCTTGGTCAACCTGGGTCTCAGCCGTCTCCACAACTTCGTCAACATGGCTGGCAGGCCATCCTCATGAAGTTCTGGAATGCATAGAGTCCTCAATTCCTTTTTCCAGCTTTTTCCCATCATCTTATTATGCAAGTCCATACTCAGCTCTCTCGCAATCCTCTTCGGACCCAGACCACTTCTTGGACGCCTTCCTTTTCTTCACGTTTAGAATCAGGTGAAAGAGCCTGTAGAGGGCTTCACACTGTTGTAGAATGATGGCAGCTAACCAAAAGGAGGTGTGACGATCTATGGGGAGATGCTGGATGTCTGTGAAGAGCAAGAGCCAGGATGAAGGCTGAAAGAGGTCTTTCACCTCAGGGCTGCTGCACTGAAAGTGAGATCAGGTATGTTTCTCCCCCTTTTATAGGAAATATATAGGTTTGCCTCTCGGTGTCCTTTTGCATCCTCTAGGCATCCTGCAGACAATCCTAAAATATCTGAATACGTCCCCTATACGAACGTTTTTTCTGTTTTAATGCTTTGTATGTGAGCTCCATCCGCTTTCATCCTTTTACGTCCATGCTACTAACGTTGCGGTCTGTTCCGCATCTGTTCGCTTTCTCCCATGTCCGTTTTCCGCTGGAGTGGATTCAGTTGCCGCAAAGATGCCAGCGGATGCCTAGCGGATTAGAGGACGCGTAACAGATGACAACAAGATGTATAACCGATGTTCCCCGTATGTGTGAGCAGATGTTCAAACGGACGTGTGGATACTTTTTCTGCTCAAAAAATTTTGTGCAGCTCAAAACTTTTTGAGCGGATGAAATGTCAGTAGACAGATGCTGGACAGATACAGAATATGAAAAATGGACACAGTGAGTACAGAACGGATGCATCACGTTCCCCAATGGATGGCAAATGTTTCTCTCTGTTTTATATCCTCTTTCCATCCGTTGGTTTTGTGTGACAGGGGCTTTAGCTGCTCTTGCCTTCTGGCAGCTCTGCACACATGTGCACTGGGAGCAGGCTCTCCTTGTTTCTCTGCCTTGCTGCTGCCAGATTCTGGAGGCTCCAGAGTCAGCACATAGCTCCCAGATGGTCCTTGCCCCATCTCTGTATCAGAAGCAGGAACCTCGTCCGAGTCCTTCCCAGATTCCCAGACTAGTCCCTGTTCTTCCCCATTGTCTGATTCTGCTGCCATCTTCCCAGGCTACCGGTGAACCACAACACCACTTACTTTTTAAATTCATGAATTTGGTCAAGCTCCCTGGCTTTTTCCTTCTTCTCACAGCAAAAATGTCTCATTTACTTTCAAGAGAAATTTTTTTTTTTCTCCAGACTGAAAAGTATATACTCTTAAAAATATATGCTTGTTATCAGAAGCAACTTCTCTGGTAACAGCTACCTAGACTGACTATATGTCATCATAAACAATATGGCATATTTATACTAGAGTTCTTTTTTAATACATTTTTTATTTTTTTTTAATACATCTTTGGGTGAACAGTGTGGTTCCAGGTTTTTACATTTTAAATCAAATATGACCATAATGACATATTCAGCTTTCTTAACTAATTTCATATCATTACCTATTACCAATTTTCCATTTTATGTTCTCATATATTACTTTATATCATTCTCTATGTTTCCAATCATTCTCTATATCCCTTATTCATATATTCTTGTACTTGTCATATTTGCAAATTTTATCAAATTATATCATTCCATTAATCATTCATAAATTCATCTTAATTTATATTAACCAATATTTATCCCCGTTTAATATCGATTTTGCCACCATTGTATTTTTTTAAGTACACGCCGTTCTTCTCTAACTTCATTACATTACCCAAATTATGTTTTCCATCTTATTTCCATTTAACAAACTGTATAAACTAATAATATAGTCATTTTTATCTTTTGCCATATGCGATATTTATATGCACCATTGCATTGTACCAATGTGTTTCCCATGTTATTTCTTTTTAACATTGTAATTATGTAATTTAATACCAATATTATCATTTTTATCTATTACCATGTACTATATACATATATATTCTCTGTCAGATTCCACATATTTCCTTCCCCATATTACATATTAATTTTCTTTTCTATTCCATAAAACATTTATATGTCTTCAACAATAATCCTATAAGATCTTATTTTCATATCTGTTCCAATTACATTTTTAATCCTTATTTTTGTTCTAATTGATATTTCATCTATCTTTAATAATAATTCTATAATAAAATATTGTTTCCAGACTCCTAGTGGACAACCAGCTAAATATCCAGCAGCAGCCAAAAAAGCTAATGCAATCCTAAATTATATTAACAGAGGGATACAATCAAGATCAAGGGAAGTACTAATACTACTCTATAAAGCCTTAGTAAGACCACACCTAGAATACTGCATCCAGTTTTGGTCACCACATTATAAAAAAGATGTTGCGACTCTAGAAAAAGTACAGAGAAAAGCAACCAGGATGATTAGGGAACTGGAGGCTAAAACATACAACAAATGGTTCCAGGAATTGGGCTTGGCTAGTCTAGTAAAGAGAAGGACCAGGGGAGACATGACAGTGGTCTTCCAATATTTGAGGGGCTGCCACAGAGAGGAAGGAGTCAAGCTATTTTCAAAAGCACCTTTAGGCCAGACAAGAAATAATGGATGGAAACTGGAGAAGGAGAGATTTAACCTGGAAATAAGGAGAAACTTTCTGACAGTGAGAACGATCAACCAATGGAACATCTTGCCCTTGGAAGTTGTGGGAGTGTCATCACTTGAGACTTTCAAGAAGAGATTGGACTGCCATTTGTCAGAAATGGTGTAGGGTCTCCTGCTTGGGTGGGGGGGTTGGACTAGATGATCTACAATGTCTCTTCCAACTCTGATTATCTGTTAAATCTGTCAAAACCTCCAGACCTTGGGGAGGGCAAAAACACCCTCCCCCCTGCCATGGTGCAGGAGGCCGACTAGGCCACATCCATCATGGCCATGCCCACACAGCAACCAGGCAGAGAACTCATTGATAAATTTTTTGAAGTCTACCCCTAGGTCTCCTGCTTGAGCAGTGGGCTGGATTAGAATATCACCAAGATTCCTTCTAACTCTGTTGTTCTATTCTGCTCTGTCCTTTCCAACTCTGACTATATGTTATCTGTTATCTCCTCAAAATCAATATTTATCTATCTTAACTTCTAAAGCACTTCCTCATGTGGAATCCCCATCCTTCCCATTTTCAACCATCGTCTCTTACTCTCTTTGCTTTATTAGTTCGTCTCTTCTTAACTTGCTTTCTATTTTCTATTATTTTTTGGCCCTTTCTCTTAATCATTCCTCCTTTTTATATTACTTTCGATTGTTTTTTTTTTTTGGCTTANTTTCTGTAATTCTTTTTCCTTTTGTTTAACCTTCAGAATGTTCTCCCCTTCATTTATTACATCAGTCATTAACATCTTAGACTTAATTTCCTTTTTATCCTTTTGTGTTGTTTATTGTTTCCTTTGTTCCGTTTTGCTGGTTTCTCTTTTATTCAACTCCTCCCCCTTCTGCCTTCTTTGTTCTCCTGCAATTTGCGTCACCATTTCTGAATTTTCTTCTATGCTGTGTATTTTATTCCATAAGTCCAAACTTCTGTTTATCAATTATTTCAGTTTCTTTAACAGTTTGAAGTTCCAACCTTATTTCTTTGCAAATTTTGCTCATTTTTGTTTTGCTTGTTTTATTTTTATATCCAATTATCTGATTGTCCTGTGGTTTTTACTTAACCAGCATCTTACTTTAATTTTTAAAGTCAATGTCCTCAAGTCTATCGTTCCCAATTTTAGTCAGTCTATTTCTTTTCAAAGAATCCCCCCCAAAAATCCATATATTCCTTCGCTGTTTGATTTTAATACTTCCACTTTCTGGGGTCTTGTTGTAATACAGTTCTTTTTATTTCTTTTTGAGTTTACTTTAATTGGACCATATAGTTTGAAGGGATCTGTAGGATTTTTCTTTTATCAACAGGTGGTGCTCTTAATTCAGTTTTCATTTTCCACCTTTTTTCCCTGTTTCTTTTAAGCTTTTATTAACTTCACCAATTTTCCAAATATTAGCTATTATTTTCTTTTTAACACAGTCAATTTCAGCATTTTAAATATTATTTAATATTTAGTGTCAAATCCTGTACAATCACCAATTCCAATTTTATATTCTTTTTGTAAAAGTTTTATCTCTAGGTTATTTCCTTTCCATTTAGTTTTTTTCCCATGAATTAAGTTCTTTAGAATTAAGAATTAAGTTGAGTTTCCCAATTTTTCTCTCACTTTCAAATCGCTGCTAACACAATTCTTAATGAGAACTCTTTTCTGTTTGTTTTATTGGGGTTACCTTTTTAAAGTTTGAAATATTTTCACCCAGTTCACACACCATTCATGAGTTCTCCAGCACAGTCTTAATTTTCCAGACTCCCTCCCATCCTTGTGGTAGCCATTTTAGGCTACCATGCAGCTTGTCTTCGGAGGGGGTTTTCCTTACCAGGAAAGAGAGATGCAGATCCCCTCAACCTGGAAGATGCCCCCTCTTTCTTCACCACCCCT
Source organism: Laticauda laticaudata (assembly GCA_004320025.1). Taxonomy (NCBI): domain Eukaryota; kingdom Metazoa; phylum Chordata; class Lepidosauria; order Squamata; family Elapidae; genus Laticauda; species Laticauda laticaudata. Next base: position 16,633 of record BHFT01033971.1, read on the forward strand.
CCAGGATGGTTCCAGTCCAATTTGGGACCCTCCAACGAGTAGAGCTTGGAGCAAGGCTGCAGACAATTGTGGACTTCACTTTGGCTTTGACGGAAATGCAACCGGAAGTCCTCTATACAAGAGTTCAAAAATCTGATGCAAACTCAAGTTTAGAGCACGACTTCATGCTATTGGAGCATGCTTACCTTGTTTATATATTTTCAAAAGTGAGTCATTTTATTTTCCTCAGGGAAAGAGAACACTCTTTAGAGAACACTAAGAGAACACTCTTTAGTGTTGATGACTCTGCCCACTGATAGGTATTTGATCCTGACCAGCTTAAGGTTGACTCAGCCTTCCATCCTTCCGAGATCAGTAAAATGAGGCCCCCAATTGTTGGGGGTAATATACTGACATTTGTAAACTGCTCAGAGTGTGCTATGAAGCACAATGAAGGAGTATATAAATCTAAGTGCTATTTACACATTTTCCAACTTGTATTTGTCCTGCCTTATAGTGAGCAAAAAATCTGCTTCTGGCAAAATTCTTTATATCCTTCAATAAGATCAGTAAAACTGCATGCCAGCCACTCATTTAGAGTACAAATATATGAAGTTCAAAAGCTTTTTTATTTTACAACCAAGAACAAATCAAATCAAATCTTTATTACAGCTATAAGGCCAGCAACAAGTAAAAGAGGTAAAAATGAAAATATATAAGGCTAAAAAGAAAAGGATAGGACAAATGTTTAGATTCAAGAAGTGAATGATATGTGCAGAAGTGCATATTGGAGTATAGATACTTCTCAAGCTATGACCTGTCACTTAACAGCTGTTCAACATTTCAACAGTCTCTCCAAACATATAAAAGGGAACAGTCTCACCCTTAGGTTTCTGGGGGTACTCATCATGAAATTGCTTGACCAACCTATTTGCCTTCACATCTTAGCTTTTGACCCAAGTGGCTTTGGAGAGTGAGCTGGTACTGCAGCTGGACCCTCTGCAATTTAGAATCCAGGATTTTCTTCACCCCATAATGATATCCTTCAACTCAAGTGTGGCAACACTGAAGCTTCAAAATGGCTTCAGTCAGCTTTTTGCTGCTTTCTGTCTCATTTAGTGGCAGCCATCACTTGCAACTGTAATGGGCAGGCTCCATTATAGCCCTAGGTTGAGGACCACCTATAACCCAGAAAAATCTATCTGAACAATGGTTATCCAACATGAGACCCAGGTAGAAGACTTTGCCAAGGAATGAAAAAGCATACTGCTCAAGGAGACTGTTGAATTGTCTCTACCAGGACATATGATATAGGGGAGATCATGGAGAAATTGATGTAGGGGAATATTTTTGTAGCACAATCAGATTGACAGAAGAAAACGCATCCTGCACAGCTCAAGTAAAAGCTCAGCAAAATTGTGGGACTGTGACAGATGAGAGATAAGAGGCCAATAATGCTGTATGGAAAACAAATAAATAATATACTTCAAGTGTAGAAATCAGACTTACATTGATTTGAAACTAAGTCCCATTTTCAAAGTCTAATGAGCAAAAGGTCCCCAACAGGAGTTTAGCAAGGGAAGTGTACTAATAACTTTAACCAGGCTGATTTAAAGGAGACTTTAAAAATAGTGGGGCCACTCTCCTTGGGGAAAATAACCTTAGTCAAAGATTAAAATTATTCAGTTCTAGCATCCATGGAAACCAAGCCAATTTCAGTGTAATCTTGACACTATATGCATGGCTGTCAGAGGCTGAGTGCTTTCAAGGTTGTGAAGCTTTCTAAAGAAGCTGGGAGTGATTTTGGATATGAAGACTCTTGCAAGCTTAGGGGTCAAGTAGACTCTTTTCAAATGAAAAAAAAACCTCAGGTTAGAGTTTATGCTGATAAATACTGGTGAGCTCTATAAATGGTCTCTCTAAGATACTGAAATCTGAAACAGCACTGCTAAGTATTTGTAAGTGTGCACCTGCTTGACAGCATTCCATTAATTGTCAGTTATGGATTTTATGATAATTTCATGCAAATCCTTTTTCCTGATAATTTTTCCTCAGAGTAGAATGAAACCAAGGCCTTCAATGTCCTTGTCATTCTACCTGGGAGACAGAAATGATGACAGCATTATCTGCATGTAAAAGAACTAAAACCACTTGAAGATGTTGGTGATGATGACAATAGTAGTGGTAAAAATTGGGGGACAAGGGGATTGGATTATTGGGTCATGGATCATGTTGAAAACTAGAAGAGCGAGAAAAAATTCCACCTTCATTCTCTCTGGGTAGTGACTGTTCCAGAGAGATCTCCCATGGCAATCATATCTCAAAGTGGTTTTGAAATGGAGAAAGTGAATGAGAATAAAGCCCATGTCACACTGCACCAACGGATGGAAAGAGGATGTAAAACAGAGAAAAACACTTGCCATCCGTTGGT
>BHFT01033973.1:0-15674 GCA_004320025.1 Laticauda laticaudata
AAAAGTTTTGTGCAGCTCAAAACTTTTTGAGAGGATGAAATAGCAGTAGACGGATGTTTGACGGATAGAGCGTATGAAAGACGTACGCAGTGAGTGCACAATGGATGCATCGCTTTTTCCAACGGATGGCAAGCGTTTTTCTCCATTTTACATCCTCTTTGCATCCGTTGGTGCAGTATGACATGGGCTTAAATGTTCAATATTAGTGAGTTTTAACTCTGCTATTTTTGTTACATTTTATATAAAAGTTTAATATTTTTTATAATAGTTTTATAAAAGTTTAATATTTTTAATTATTAAGGCATCTTGATAGTCTGATTACATATGTCAGAATATTTTACACTTTAAAAAAAATCATTACAGTTTTATAAACCTGAAATGCTGTAGCTTCTCTTTAAGCTTTGAGGAAAGATAGATTGAATAATAATATATGTAAGTGAATAACACATAGCTGTTTGCAAGCTCCCCCAGCAGGTCTTTTGTAATACCAGTCTTTGAGAAATGCACTACAAATTTGACAGTTAAATGGTTGAATGTCACAATTTTGGGGCATTTCTTCATGATTATGTAGGAACAGTTAGTAATGGAATAGTAATGGCTCACTACATAGGATTCTCCTGTTCCTGCTTTTTTAGATTTCTTAAAAATACCAACTCGGGGTGAAATATTTTAATCATGATTTTTCTGGTGATCTCCTTACATTGCTGTCCCATGACCTTCCTGAAGATTAGAATGAGTTGCAGTCCCTGACTTGATGGAAATGTCCCTCCTATATTTTCCTGCAAATAACTCATTTAATATTGGTATTAAGATGCTTAGTACTAAGGTATGGGAGAAGAGATGTCAGAAACTGCAATGAATGGTATTGTTAATTTGCCTAGGTTAAATAATTAGTACAAGCTATATGCCATTTTTAAAGCAGCTTTAAAATGCTTTAAAGCATTTTAAAGCAGCTACCAAACTGCACTTTAAAAATACATTTCACACAATACTTAATTTATTTATTTTTTTAGTATGATGATACTCTATTTTAGAATTACAGGGAAGCAAGACCCATTGGAGTTGGAATTCTTTTTATATGTTATCTTTTCTGACTGGCAGTTTCTTCCCAGGGTCTTGTATAATTTACGACCTTATGGGATACTAAGCAACAATATCTCGTCCTGAAAAGCTATGCTTCAGGGCCAATTTCTATGATACTACAAGTTATTTCCAGATTTAGACTGAAGACATATTTGTAAAGCGCAAAATGTGGGTTTGAAACCACATTTGGTTTTTAGGTGTGAACTATCTTATAAGGTTTATTCTAAACTTTGGTCCAGTTTAGATATAATTGGAATGAAATGAACCTTGAGCTGGTAGACATGACATCTGGTTGAAATCAAGTGCTTCTGTGTGTAAGAATACATTCCTTTTAGTGAAAACTAGAGCTAACAGAAAGTTGAGTTATGGTAAAACACACATAGACATGCGCATAGAGTTTTTATCCCATTACTTGGATCACTACGGTATTGACATAATAGTACAAACCAGGTATATTTAAACATATATATCTATATCCCATTGATTAACAGCATTATGAATCACACATGTATTTCTCATTCTGGCTCTGAAATCAAAGGGATATTGAAGCAGCAATATATTATGTTTAGTTTGCTTATCAATAATCTGTTATTTTTCTGTAAAACATTCCACATACATATCCAGAGATATTCAGTGAACAGAGATTATGAAGGAAATGATATATAAATTGCTTGTGTGTAGCTTATTCAAATTGTGCTTGCAGTTTTTTTTTTTTTAAATGGTTAAAAACTTCAACAAATATAATCAACCTACCTTCATTTGAAATGATATAGTCAGGATCCTGTCATCTCATTCTGATTTGTGTGTGGACCAGCCATAACCAGAACAGTCAGGGAAGAAGCTACATGGAAATAGCTCCCTCCTGTGCTCAGTAACCTGTCAGTTAGGCCTTCTTTCCAAGAAAAACTCAGTTTAAGATCAGTGTTGGTATTTACCATTTCTGTTGCAAGGGATATGACATCATAATGAGTGAGTCATAGAAAGTTTTGAGGCCTTCCCAGACTTATGCTTCCTTTTGTCTAGAGTAGCTGGTGTATAAGATACAAATTAATTTATATAGAAGTATGTAAGTAATGAAAAATAATAAAAAATGAAAATTACTTTCTGTACCTTAGAAATATTCAATGGTGCATAAACTTTAATAATCCATGTTTGTTTTCCTCTCCCCCTATATATGAAGGTGGTTCTGTCTGTCAGTTTATTTTATTAATTTTCTGGGCTATGGAACATATTTTTCTCACAATTATCTAGCTAAAGTCATAATTGCAACCAATTATAAAATATTTATTTCAGTGTTTTATTCTCATGGTCTGTGACACTCTAAGAGATGTGCCTTGAGATGTATCTGTGCAAGAGGAGGATTATACTGATGACATTTGGTGTAGACTGGGAGCAAACTTTGTTAGTCGAAGTATAGAGGAAGTTTCCCCAGTCCCCATGGTACGGGTAACATACTGCTTATACAGCCTGCTAAAGTTGTACAGTTCAGATATTCTGCTTTTCTCCAGATTCTACTTTTCTCCATATGCTGTTTGGAACCCTCTTCAGAACATATATTTCAAGGCAGAGAGGGCTAGAGCCTTTAGGCACCAGATCAATTCAGAATTAAATACTTTCTTTGCAGAAACATGGAAATCTCATAAAAGTGATACTCAGACCCTGTCCCAATCATCTCTTAGTACCGCTGGCATAATTTGCTTTACAAACCATTGCCCTGCTTCTTTGCAATACAGCACATGAAGTAGACAATGCAATGACAAACTTTTCAATTATGGTTGAACCCTCTTTGCTTTAGTAAATTGTGTCAACCCCTAGAACTAATGGATCATCACTGGGAGAATATATAAACACCAAAATATCATAGCAGAAAATAGAAGGATGTTTGTAATACTCCATCCAAATCCTATTATCATATGTTGTTCATTGGTAAATCATTTCAAATGTTGGTCAGTCTATTTCCTTTATGTCCATGTGATCTAATAGTTCAGTAAGTGTAACCTTCAAGTTTAATGAAGTGGTAAATATTTTTGAATCATATAAAAGGGTTAGGATTAGAGTTAGAATATGAGTAGATAAGTCAGTGCCTCCCTTAGTCTTTCTTTGGTATTGGTAAGCTAGGACCAAAAAAAAATATGGGTTCTTAGCTTACCAATAGAATGAGTATTTGAGCTTCTAAATTCACCTGAACTACAAAATGAAACCCACATAATCCAAAATAAAAGTAGGGTTATTATGATTGGCATTTAAAAAATTCCACTAATGTACACTTATATGTTTATTATAATGCTACCTTCAAACATAATCTTTAAACATTTGCAAGAAGTATGTTTCAAGTATTGTGCTTGGAAAATAATTATAAGGGTTTTTTTGCCTTGTAGAAATACTGCAAGTTTAGTTTTTATAAGTGGTGATTGTCTATTGATGTCTTACTGAGGACATTTTGTATTTTGATAGGCTAAGAAAGCCTTGAAGAATATTTTACAGAAGTGTACTCATTTGTCAGCTCTTGAACCCTTGCTACATGATGCTCCCCCCAATATCCTGAAACACATAGTTGGCCAGTTCAGCAAGGTAAGAATCATTCCAAGATCAATATTCCTCCTTAAGAATGGTGGCAGCTGTCAGAAGAAAACTTCCCTGGACTGTTTGGTTTGTATGGTTCCATTTTTGCATTTCCCTTTTTTAGTTGGGATTCTTCAGAGACTGTTTTGGGGGAGGGGGAAGGTTTCAGTAACTGTTTGACTAGCTGATCCAAAGCTCAGTGGTTCTTTCTGACCTAGATCAGAGGGTGCAGAGGTAAAGCATCCAGTTTTGCAGATTAAGCAAGAGTAGCCATATTATTTATATTGGCCTAATAATCTCAAAAACAACAGTTCAAGGGCCACAAAAGAACTATTTGGCTTGAATGGACATAGCTATCAAGGACCAGGTTTTGGATTCAGGTTGTAATTGATAAAAGGCCAGAATCTCTGCTAAAAATCTCTCTATTTTATCAGCAAGTTTGTTAATTAAACTCTATGCCTTCATACCTAAGAAAGAATAGAAGACTTGCCCTTTCTGTCTGATAGATGGCTAATCTCATCACTCAGGACCACTCTGATTGCTGGGTGATGGTTTGCCTTTTAATCGATCCCACCTGGATGGTCTCAGAGTGTTTAATAAGAGAATAAAAAGAAAGTATGAAACTAAGCTACCTTTTTGCTTTTTTATCATAAAGAATGACCAATGCTTTTAAAGAGGAGAAGTATTTCCATTTATTTATTTATTAGCCCTATTATACCATAGTATTTCAATGGTTTAGAATAAAACATATGAAAACTAACCTGATTTTGGTCCGTAATGCATATCTGTTTCAGTAAAGCCCCTGTCACATTGCACCAACGGATGGAAAGAGGATGTAAAACGGAGAAAAACACTTGCCATCCGTTGGGTTGTGTTAACTGCATGGCATACGTTCTGTACTCACTGCTCCGTTTTGCTTCCTCTCTATCCGGTCAGCATCCGTCTATTGACGTTTCATCTGCTCAGAGGGTTTTGAGCGCTTAAAACTTTTGAGTGGAAAATGTATCCAATGCGTCCGTTCTGCATCCGCTAGGCATACGGGGACATCCATTCTGCATCCGTTACGCATCCGCTATATCTTTAGGCATCCGCTGTGCATCCGCGCAACTCACATCCGCTCGGACGCAGGGAGGAAGCGGAACGGGACGCGGAACGGACGCGCAGCGTAAGTAGCACGGCGGAGAAAGGATAAAGCGGATGCCAGCATGCAAAGAAAGCATTTAAAACGGAAAAAATGTTCGCAGAGGGGACCTATCTCGGATATTAAAGGATGTCTAGAGATGGCCTAGAGGATGCAAAGGGACACATAGGGGAAAACCTATATTGCTTATTAAAAAGGGGAGCAACTCACCTGCATCTCACTTTCAGACCAGCAGCCCTGCTGTGCAGACCTCTGCAGCCTTCATCTGCTCTTCTTCTATTCCACAGCAATCCAGTCATGTCCACCATGGATCGTAAACAATCCTTTTGGTAGACGCCATCCTTCTGCAACACTGCGAATCCATCTACAGAGCTCTGTGAACTCTACTACGGGAGGAAAGAGGCGGCAAGAAGCGTCTGGGTCCGAAGATGGATCGAGGAGAAGAGCAGAGTACAGACTATACAACAAGCTGATGGTGGGAGCTCAGGAACGAAGACACTCGTGCATTCCAGAACTTCATGAGGATGCCTCCAGCCATGTTTGACGAAGTTGTGCAGCGGCTGAGACCCAGGTTGACCAAGCAGAGCACCAACTTCCGGCCCAGCCTGGACCCTGGGCTCAAGGTGGCACTCACTCTGTGCCACCTGGCCACAGGGACCACCTACAGGAGCATTGCAGTACGGCTGGAGGGTGCCACACAACACCATCAGCGTTGTGGTCAGAGAAGTGGTGCAGGCCTTCATCGAAGAATACCTGGAGGGCTTCGTCCAGTGCCCCTCCACTGAAAGAAGGGAGAAGAAAGTTGCAGGAGCAATGGTATCAGAAGTGGAAATTCCCCACACCGTTGGAGCCATAGATGGGAAGCACGTGGCCTGCAAAGCTCCAGCCAAGTCGGGGTCCACTTATTTCAACTACAAGGGCTTCTTCAGCATCGTCCTCTTCGCCATGGTCGATGCTGACTACAAGTTCATGTATATCGATGTATTCAGGCAACGGGTCATCTTGCAAAGATGCCCAGGTAAGAACGCCAGTCACCTCAAGGAGGGGCTGCAACGCAACCTCATCATGACTTCCCAGATCCAGACCCCCTGCCCAACGACAGGCAAGATGTGCCCAACTTCATTGTGGGGGATGACGCCTTCTCCTCAGAACCTACCTCATGAAGCCCGACACTTCCAGACTCCTCACCCGTGAAGAGAGGATCTTCAACTACAAGCTGTCCAGGGCAAGGCGGGGGTGGAGAACGCCTTTGGCATCCTGGCCAACAGGTTCCAGGTACTTCTCACCACCATGCAGCATTGCCCAGAGACCGTGAAAGGATCGTGGAAAGCTTGCTGCATCCTGCACAATCTACATGCGCACCCGCTACCCAGTCTTGAAGAACAGGTTCATGGATCTCCAGCAGGCAATGGGAACATGGAGCCTGGGGAAATGGAGGCAAAGGGCGAACCTGATAGACACTCAGGATGTGCAAGGCCCGAACAGAGCCTCACTGTGAAGGGAAGAAGCAGCGCAACCTCCTGAACACTGGTGCAACTCCCCAGCTGGAGCAGTGGAAGTGGCAAGACAGGATTGATAGATGATTAATGGATGCTTCCTTCAGCCTGTCTCATCACACTGATGAGAATTGGGCCATGTTTGTTGGGTGGGCCTACAATGAACAGGGCATTTAATAAAGAGTTGTTGTTTATGTTGACATGTGTGGATCAATGATTACATTAGTATTGATAATGAAGGGCCATAGGTGTGGCACCTGGAGGGTTGGACCATACAGTCCCACTATGCTTGCACTGGAGTTTTATTTATCCCACAGCTATTCTCAACCACTCCCACAGCTATCTTAACCATCCCACGATATCCTAACCCATCCCAGAGGATCCCTGCCCATCCCACAGGCTATTTACCCATCCCAAAGGTATCCCTGCCCATCCCACAGGTAACCCTGCCCATCCACAGGTATCCCTGCCCATCCCACTTGCTATACTTACCCATCCCACAAACATGCAAAGGCTTAAACCATTTCTAAAAGTTTCCACCAAGACTTCATTGACAAAATAAATGAAGAAGTGTGTGAAGCCAAAGATAAACTTTATTAATCACAAGCTGTAAACAAAAAATGACCCAAGTCAAGTGTCCAAATAAAGACTACAGGTAGCCACCCAGTCTCTGGCACTCCTCTTGGTCACTCAGAGGTGTGCCCAGTTCTCAGGGGTGAAGGGTCCAGTGGCTGTGGAGGTGGCTTGCTGCTGGAGTGCTGGTTGAAGCGCCACTGGGGGCCTGGCCCCGAGAGGACAATAGGTGACGGTGATGTGTGAGGAAGCTCTCGACAGCTGGCTCAGCCCCGTGATGTTGAGAGCTCCTTCCTCCATTGCCATGTGGTGTCAGCCCCAGTACCGAGGACGGATGTACTAAGGCCGGGCTTGGCTGTGGGTGTGAGGAAGGAGGAGTGTACTGGGGATGCGTGGTCTGCACGTGGGTGAGGACTGGCGTTGGTGGTATCTGTGGCGTGGGTGGCATCGCTGTCGTCGGCATCATTGGCGTGGTGGCATCGGTGGAACCGGTGGCAACGGTTGTCGTCGATGACTCTGCTGCCTGGACTGGAAGGGCTGCTGCCTGTGCTGCTGGACCTCCTGGTTCCATAGCCCTGGTAGGTGAGGGCCTGTGGAAAGCCTATGGAATGGGAGGGACATCACCTGGGGTGGAGGAGCAGACCTGGACTGGGGGAGCAGGTGCCTCTGGGTCTGGAGGGTTTGTGAAGCAGCTCGGTGATTCGGTCCTTCACCATCTGGTACTGGGGTTCTGCCATGTCCATGAGGGTCTGGTTGACATAGGTGAGGAAGGGCTTGTGGTTGGAGGATGAGGGAGTCGGTGTGGACCAGCTGAGAGAGGAGTCTATGCTGCTACGGATGGTGTCCCTGATCTCCAGCAGGACAGTGTGGCTCTGCCCCTCCTGTCTGGCTCTCTGCCTTTCTGTGGGGTGGACTGTGGGTGGATGCGAGGGTAGGGCTGTGGTGGAATTGCCGTCTCCTTTCTCCATTTACCAGGGGAGTCCTCCACGCGCCCACCACGGTTACAACAGCTGTCGCGGGTTCTCCGCCATGGCATGCTCCACAGAAACCTGCCTGGAGACAGAACTGACCTCGGCCGGAAGAGGACTGGCTCTCAGCAGGCTGCCGGAGAGAGAGGGTCATGAGAAGGGCTGCTGCTGCTGCTCCCATTGGTGGCGGATCTCACCCTCCAGGAAGCTGAACCTGGCATGACATAGGTCTCTCTGTCCATCAGCTTAACCGTGGCCTGGCCAGATTTCTTTGAGGTGCAGCTTCCCCGTACCAGGTGTGCATATGTTTCCACAGCCGAGGAGCACCTCCGATGTGTAGGCCCAGACTCTCCGCCTTCTTCTTCCAAGCAGCCTGCTTACTTTTGGTGTCCCTGAACAGCCGGTGTCCCTTCCACCACAATAGTCATTTCTCTCTCAGCCACTCCAGCACCTCATCCTCGTGTTCCTCCTCAATGGAGTATTGCCTCCTCTCCCGTTCCCGCATATGCCTTTTCCTCCCTTTGCAGGACCAGATGGGCCTCATCAGAGGGGCTTCCAGTTTGTAGGGGATGCTCCTCCACACCAGTAGCAGCAGCAGCAGGATCATCATCATCAGCAGTGCAGCATCACCAGCAGGATCATAATCAGCATCAGCAGCAGCAGCAGCACCAGCAGGATCATCATCATCATCAGCAGCAGCAGCAGCAGCAGCACGAGCAGGAACCAGGGAGCACGAGCAAGACCCAGCAGGACAAGCAAACCAGGAGCACGAGCAGGACGAGCAAGTCCAGGAGCACCAGCAGAACCAGCAGGACCAACAGGACGAGGAGCAGCCTCAGCAGGTAAAGCACCAGCAGAGCACCACTGCCAGAAGCAGCATCAGCAGAGTAAGCACGAGCAGACAGCACCACCGCCAGAAGCAGCGATCATCAGCTCCTCCAGAAGGAGAAGCAGAAGAAGCCCCAGCCGCAGAAGAGCAAGCCGTGCTACAGAAGCCCCAGCAGAAGCAGAGTGAGGGCCAGGGAGGTGGGAGGGTAGCCTGTCCCTCTTGCCAGGACTGGCAGCAGATGGCTGAGGCTTCCTCTTTTTCCCCATGTTTGTGGGGTTGCTGGCTGGAAGGAGGCTTGCAGAAGGCTGGCAGGAGGCAGCAAGGCTGGCAGGGATGGCAGGCCCAAGGCTTTGCGACAGGCCCAAAGGCGGGCAGGATGGCAGGCAGCAAGCAGGCAGCAAGGATGGCAGGCAGCAAGGCAGGCAGGCAAGGCACTCAATGCGTCTGGCAGCAGGTCTTTCCTCTGAATGTGACCTGCCTTCCGAGCTGCTTCCTTTATATCTTCGGGGCTGACGATAATAAATCCCCCCTGCATGCGCAATTAACACAAGGCATCCGCTAGGCTTCCGCGTGCATCCACTAGGCTTCCGCTGTGCATCCGCTTCATCCGCTGGTGCATCGCTTCATCCGCTCGGCGTCCGCTGCTGCATCCGCTGTATCCGTTCCACGTCTGCTTTCTGAGGTCCCCTGGAAGCCTAGTGGATGTGCCATTCTGCTCCTCATCCGCTAGGCTTCCGCTCTGCATCCGTTTTCCAATCTGCCCTGTGTCCTCCCCCCGTCCGTTCCTTTCCGTGTTATCCGCTCTGTTATGCAAATTTTCACCCTTTTTGTGAGCGTCGATAACAACGGATGGAACATTTTTCTCGACCGCTGTGTCCTTTTTACAAACGTTTTGCATCCGTTGGGCAGTGTGACAGGGAATTTAGCAGAGGTTATTGCATCTCTCAGCTGTGATTGACTCTGATACAGAATATCTTAAAGTGGGTGGATTTAATTGGTTTATTTAGGTTTGTGTTTTTTTAATTCAGCAGAAAGTTGAGTTGGAATGAACATTAGAATTCACTGAAGCCTTGCTTTTGTAGTTTTACATAAGGGTGGACCATCTTTGGTGAGGGAGGTAATACCCCATAAATGTGGGAAGGGGGAATACCCATACATGTGAGGGGAGGAATGCTCCATATATGTGAGGGAGGAAAATATCCCATATATTAGGGAAAGACAAAATGATACAAATTCGTTCTCCTTACTGTTGGAAGGTTATCACCTGAATTGGTTCTGTCAAGTGTAAAATGTATCCTGTCTGTTTTTAAGATTTTATCAAGAAAATTATGGTATGATTAGATCAATTAAATAAGCTAATGTATAATATATATTACGCAGACAGAAATAATTATGTATAGGAAATCCTAATACCAGGTATTTCAAAGCTGTTAGACTCAATTTAAATGATACCAAGTTCAAAAATAAAATATTTTGAATCGGGTGAAATATATTTTTATGAATAAGACTGAAATTGTCATGTTTCTTTACTGATAGAAATGTGAGCAAAAATATTTGTCAGTGATAAACAAAATCAGATAAGAGTTGTTAGTCACCTCATTATTATAGTACTCATTTTTAAGTTTTATATTCATTTTGCAAACTGAACTAAAGTATTGTAAGTTTCTCCACAGTGTTGTTTGAATCCAGTAATGTATTTTCTTGTTCTTTATACTTTTTGGATGCAAAATAGATATTTGTGGCTGTTGTACTTTAACAAGTGGATAATGCATCAGTGCAGAACACCTATCAAATAGGCCATATAAGCAGGATGCTGCTTCTCGTCATCACAATTCCTTTTGAGGATTACAGAAAGTAGCGTCCTTAAATCTCCATTGGAAGTTTCCCACATTTTCATCTATCATTATTATGTTTTCATCTTCATTTTTAGGATACTAAAGCTGCCTTTTCCTTAATGCATCCCCTGCAGCGACTAACCAAGTAGATTGTCTTTGTGCAATCTCTACACCAGAGAACAGCACATTGAACTTGTTTCCACACCAGTTCTAAGCAAGCATGGCAAACCATTATTGCCATTTGTAGGTTTTATTGTGGGAGCAGATTTTAAAGACCTCCAGATTAAGCTCCCTTCTTCCTCTCACATTCAAAATCAGACCACATTTTCAACTAAGGTCCTTACTTGGACACAAAATCTACACTGAAGATAGAAGTTGGACTTTCAGTTTCACATAACTACTATCTTCAACATGGCTCCCTCTATTGTATCAATGTTTTTGGCTTCCCCCGTCCTCTGACAATTGTAATTTGCTCCTGAATTTGAAATATAAATACTTCTAGATGTTGAAGCATTTCGTAATAAGGCCAAATCTTTTGAGCAAGTTCAGTTTTTCTCACTTATACTATAGTTCCTGTTTCTCAGATTGCTAGAATAATCAGTTATCTGTCCTATGTTATCTCTGAAAAGTTGGAGTCCCTATTTTAAAGCAAGATTGCACTTTCCTTTGTCAGGAACATCTTGGGCTTAATATTGTCTCCTTAATTTTCTATAAGTGCCCATGTTTGAGAACCTTTGTAGCCCAGTTTCTAGATAGGAAGGCACTACTGTACTCAGGGATGTTCAAAGGGTATATTAAAAAAGTTAAGATGGCAGGTATAATATTGTGATTGAAGTTCCACATGGATATTGTGTGTATGTAAGGCTGAATAATTCAGTAATCTCTATTGTTGTAAACAGTAGTGTAATGGTTGCTTTCAGTTGCTTGTTGTAGTCTTACAAAAGAATATTTCACAAACTGCAATGAGATTGACTATTTTGCGTACTCTAATACTACTTTGCCATAGTATGTGGATACTTTCAGGTTCTACAACTGCTTGCAATTGCAATTGCTAGCAATATTTCCTTATAACACTTTTGTGGAAGTTGGTGGGAAGAGCTATGCTAGTTTCCCTTCCCTTCCAAGTAGCATAAAAATGACAAACCTCTTTACCATGTTATCAATCTTCTCCAACATTGATAAAATGCTGCCCAAATGTAACAGTTGGTAGGAGCTCCACCCCAAACATGTCTGTTTCACAATGGTCTTATAGAAAATTTAGGCAGATTTTCTATCACTTAAACGTTAAAAAGATAAGCAGACAGAAATAGCAAAGTGACAGGTAAATAAGTGACAGGTGACAGGAAAATAAAGGGGGGGAATTGTGCCTTGCCTATCAGAATCCATTATTATTCATCTGGCTAGCGTCCTGTCAATGTGTGAGAGAATTTAGGGCTGTTTGGAAACTGACACAGTGTTTGCTGTGTAAGTAAAAAGAAGATAGCAAGGAATCTGAACATAACTTAGCTTAACTGTTCTGTACTAAAGCTGATTGCTGCCGTAAAACTAAAATTGAAACTGAAACTCCTCTGCTTTTTTTTTTTTTCATTTGGAATGGATTNTTTTCATTTGGAATGGATTTCTTTTCAGGTGGGGAGTGGGAGTAGAACTCCTTAGCATCAGAGTGTGTTAATAATAATATACAAAATACTAATTCTCTGATGGTCATTTCAAAAAACCCTTTCTTAGTGAACACCTAGAAGCCAAGAACATACGTTGCAAATTTCAAGTTTGTAGGCCTTACGGTTCTAGTGATTGTATGATGATGCGTGAGTGATATTTCGCTTTTATATATATATAGATTTGGTAAATTTATATAGATGTCCATTTGACATAATGTCTGAGTAACATACAAAATTAAAAACATAAAATAATAATAGGAATGCATTAAGCATTTAGGCTTGATATGGACCCCGAGGTGCTTTACAGCACTCTTTGGATGGTTTAAAATGAAGAAGGATTATTTGCAAGTTGACTCTAATATTTTGGGTCCTCATTTTACCAGTCTTCGAAGGACAGAAGGTTGTATCAACCTTAAGCCCTATCAGGATCGAATTCCAGGCTATGGGCAGAGTTTTGCCTGCATTATTGCACTTTAATCACCATAATACAAGATAATTGATACATAATAAAAATAAATGGAGCCTATTAAAAATGTCAGTAGGACAGCACACTCAACTTTCCTAGCAACACCCATATTACAGGATCTTCAGGCTAGATAGCAAAGATGTTTTCAAATTCTTCTAAAAGGCCAGCAAGATAGTCTGACCTCTGTGGGGATGATGTTCCAAAGGGCAAATGCCCCAGCAGAGAAGAGGTGCTATTAAGTGACATTTCTTCAACAAACTACAACATGCTCTTCTGGAAGACACAATATTTCCATTCATCATAAATTGTGGTTGCATTCTTGACTCTTCTTGAGATATTTCTTTTGTAGAGGTAGATCAGTTGGCAGTATAGTCTTGGTTTTTAACTGTGTGTATGAACTAGATATTCATATTCAACGATGTGCCTCTTAGCCATTATGACCTCACCTGTTACTTTCCATAGTGGCCTGACCCACTTTTGATGTTCTTAGGTTGTTCGTTTTAAAACAGAAAAGATGGATCGCTTTCTTGTAACTCTATTTCTCTCAATTGTCATCTGTGCGCTTTTATAACCTGTCCCTAAACAAGACAAGAACTGATTAGTATTCTTGGTGTTTTTTGAGTGACAGCTGTGTGAACTCAAGAAACTGAGATAGAGCACTACCTCTTGATATATGTCATTTTCAGGAATAAATAATAAGTCAAAAAACCCACAATTGCAAGTCAGCAACATATTTTTCTCTTTTGTATATTCTTTTTTTTGGCAACAATGCTCATATCCTCATTTGTTAATTGAAGCTTGAATGAAGAACATTTGCTAAATTATTCTTGCTCTTTTGCATCTTGGCTTCATATTAATATTAAGCTTCAAATGAAATAAGAACCTTTGAGTAGGAAAATTGAATTATTGAATTTGTTTTCTTTAAATAGGTTCTGCCACATGATTCCAAAGCCCGGCGCCTTTTTGTAACAAGTGGTGGTCTTAAAAAAGTTCAGGAGATAAAATCAGAATCTGGCTCACTACTTCAAGAGTATATCAACACAATTAATAATTGTTATCCAGAAGAAATAGTCAGGTAAGGCTGTAAAAAAGTGAATTAATTTCATGTATTCTATAATTAAACAATTATAGTTTAGTTCCTTTAGCTAATTTTCTAATAATGGCATTTTATTAGGCATGACCATAGTTAATATTATACAAGCATTCAGTGGTTCTGGGAATATGAACTGTTATTTATTCTAGCATCTAAAAGATAGGGATATGTTAATTTCTATGGGCAGATTTCACTTCTGTCCCTGGGAATATTTAGAAGTATTTCTTTTGTACGAAGTAGAAAACTAGTCAAAATAATTATTTTAAAAATAATTTTAATTGATTTGTGTTTATTTTTTTAATTTATTGGTTGCTTATCTTACCACTCTGGGTGGCTTACAATATTAAATAAATAAAATTATATAAATAAAAAACTTAAAAAATACAAACTACAATGACAGCCCTTTCTAAAAGATGAATGGGTGGGGGGGAGATGAGATCTGTTATTAATCTATTAATCATCCCCAGTGGGAAACCCTTTATTACTGTCCATTTATTAAATTCAATCTAGGTAAATTGCACTTTATATGTTTATATCACATAGCATCACTATAAGCCTATGGTTATGGTAACCTGAAGCAATCCTTTGCAAGAAATGCTATTTTTAATTTAATGTCCACCAAAATAGAAAACATCAAGAATTCAGTATTAGAAGACAGCATAGCGTTGGCTCCAGGAAATATGTTAAGATGGTTGATATCTTTATTTGGAAACTAACAAATAATATAAGAAATGGTTTAGAACTTCTAGATGGTAGCTGGATAGCTAGTGATCTGATTATCAAAGTGATTTTGGATAAATCCATAAAGAGATCCTTGTCTTTGTAGCTCCACATTGTCATATAATTTATTTTAGTTTGTCAAAATCTAAACCCTATCCTTTCCCCCTGCCTTCAGAGTCCTGCTTTCAGATACATAGAAATGAATTGGTTGTAAATTGGCTCGTATAGTAACTGAGTTAAAAATATACGCTAGCATTGCTAATTCTATGCCATGCATATGTACTCCCTCTACTGGTCAGCTGCATTTTCCATAAAGTGATGCTGTCATTTGTTCTAATTTCATCTGTAAAATTCTTTTTAATGTATGTCTCATAAAAGCTCCTTAGTTGCTACCCTGTCACCTAAACTTGAGAGCAACAAATATAAGGTCAACTTTTTCTGTCTTGATACCAACTGGATACCAACTAATATTACAACTCTTGGAATTTCCAATCAACTTAACCATAAGTGTGGTAATTTTAATATGTTTGGAAGGACTAAGATGGGAAAGATGATATTAGATTAGGCGTTAGTATGCTTCATCTGATTGAATTTATCTTGAGATACATCAGATGTTTTTCTTTTTTTAAAAAAAAATCCACGGTTAGAATTCATGGATTTTAATCAGAAGTAATCCTTTTTTTAAAAAAATATTTTTTTATTTTTATATTTAAAAAACATATTTTGGTGAACAATGTGGTTCCAGGTTTTTACATTTCAATACAAATATGATCATATTTACAAATTCATCCTTCATATTCAATTTTACATCGTATTATTACTTATTTGATTTTCCTTAAATATTCTCAAATATTCTTATATTCATTACTCTTATTTTATCCAATTCCAGTTCATATTGTAACCCCTTTCATTTTTCTTTAAATATTATCATGTCTTGTTTTATGATATTATCTAAAATTCCTATTTCATTTCTATATTCATTATACATACATTTACAAGTTTATCACATACTAATATTCTATTTATCAAAGTTGTCCCTTTATTTGTCAATTTGATCTTGCCACCCCTTTACCTTATCCATTCCCAAATTTATTCCCTTTAAGTTATTATAAAAAATTACCATAATATAAAAAATTACCATGGTATTATCATTTTTAATAACCACATTATATATGTGCTGTTTAGCTTCCTTCGGGTATTATCCCATGTCATTGTAGTTCTGTTAAAGTTGTAGCAATGTTTCAGCA
>BHFT01033974.1:0-36666 GCA_004320025.1 Laticauda laticaudata
ATAATTTCAGTGCCCTGCATTCTGAAATCCAAACTTGTTTTTCAATCCCTTGTCAATCATGTTTTTAAGAATCCTTTTCAGACTGATGGAATTAAGCAAGGCATCAATTACCAATTATCACATTAAACAAGAGGAAAACCTTCTATGCACCAATTCCACCTGTGCTTTTTTAACAATTTTGTAAACAACAAATTAAAAGACTTAAGGTCCATCCCACCCCTGATAGGACCTAATGGTAAAGACTCAACCAATGACACCATTAAAGCCAATCTCTTTAACACATTCTTTGGCTCAGTATTTGTAAACAGCAATGGATCAAGCCCAGTACTTCCTAGTCAAACCACAGACAACTACAATGATCTAATACATATCGATTTTACAGAAGACAATGTTTGAAAAATCACTGTACAATCTAAAACCATCTCTATTCTATTGGACGGACGGAATATGTGCCTACTTCTTAAAAAAGCTACCCACTGCCATATTCGAACCTTTAAGCATAATCTTTGAAACATCTTTCAGGACCAGCTCCTTGCCAAAACTATGGTCACAAGCCACGGTCATCCCCATCTTCAAAAAGGGAGACCCCAGCCTTAGTTGAAAATTACAGACCAATCTCCCTATTCTGCGTCACCTGTAAAGTCATGGATCAATTATTAACCAATCCATTATCTTCCACTTAGAGACAAACAACCTACTCTCCAATAAACTATTTGGTTTCAGGAAAAAAATTATCCTGTAATCTGCAACTCTTACACTGCAAAAACATATGGCTACACAACTCGATTCAGGGCAAAGCAAAAGACGAAATCTACATAGACTTCTGTAAAGCCTTTGATTCAGTGGTACACGACAAACTCCTCTTAAAATTAAAATCTTATGGTATCTCTGGACACCTACATAACTGGATAGAAGCATTCTTGTCAAACAGACAACAAATGGTCAAAATTGGGAGCGTCTATTAAATTCTGTACTTGTCAATAGTGGTGTCCCCCAAGGCAGTGTTTTAGGACCAAACTCTCTTCATACTCTACATAAAAGACCTCTGTGATCACATTAAGAGCAACTGTGTACTTTTCGCCTGATGATGTAAAGCTATTCAATACCACAGACAATACTGCTACCCTTGAAAAAGAACTTGCACTATGTATCAGAATGGTCAATCAAATGGCAACTTTAAATCTCAACAAATAAATGCTCTGTGTTACATATTGGCAAAAAAAACCCCCAGAAAATAAAATATCAAGCTGAATAGTCAAGACCTTGTTGATGATCCAAGCTCTGTAAAGGACCTTGGAATATTCCTCTCAAATAGATCTAAGTGCTGGAGCCCACTGTAACTACATATAGCCAAAAAGGCATTAGAGTTGTTAACCTAATCTTACATTGCTTTTTTCTCTGGTAATATTACACTACTAACTAGAGCATACAAAACATTTGCTAGACCAATACTCGAATACAGTTCATCAGTCTGGAACCCAGATTGTGTATCAGATATTAGCACAGTTGAGAAAATCCAGAAATATTTCAACAAGAAGAGTTCTCCACTCCTCTACTCGTTGCAGAAGACCTTAATGCCACCAGACTTGAATTCTAGACCTAGAAAACCTTGAATACACTGCCTTCGGTCTGATCTAAGTATGGTATATTAAAATCATACATTGCCAATGACTTACCTGTCAATGAATACTTCAGCTTCAACCATAACAAAACAAAAGCACACACAATAGATACAAACTCAAGGTTAACAGCACCAAACTTGATTGTAGGAAATACGACTTCAGCAACAGAGTGGTCAATGTCTGGAAAACTCTACCTGACTCTGGTTTCTTCCCCAAACCCCAAAAACGTTAATCTTAAAACTATGTACTATTGACCTCACCCCTTTCCTAAGAGGTCTGTAGGGAGCGTGCATAAGCGCACCAACGTGCCTACCGTCCCTGTCCTATTATTGTTCTTATATGTACCCATTTTATGTATTCATAACTATGTATATACTTATACCTATTATCTTGTCAGCGATTGACAAATCAAATAAATAAATTAAAAAAAATAAATTCAACAAACTAAACTGTTCACCCAACAAGATCAATGGACAGATTAATAAAGTCAAACTGATTCCTGGAGAGGATCTGTTAAAAAGATAGACTACAAAAACAACAACACCATCTATAGTTTGCAGCTCAAATTACTTAAGCAAATATTCATTAGCTCCAATGCAACCTGGTCAATGACACTTCTCTTTTTTGAGGTCCTGGGTGGCCAAATCCATAGATGCATGCAGACAACTGCTGAGCTGAACCTAACCCACCCAACCTGAAACAGATTCTTACAAGCAACAACAGAGCAATAATACTCACATGGGAACCAGATCCTGCAACAGATCCAGATGCACCTTCTGCCCCATGTCTACATCCACAGAATCATCAAGGGACCTCAACAACTTTACACAAAAAATTAGAGATGACTTCACAAGTTCTTTCTCTAAGGGGTTGCATGCCATCATTGGCCAACAATACCCTTCCAGATGTTATGTTGGACAAACAGACTGACTTTGCCCCAAAGAATTAATGGACATTTGAAGGTTGTCCTCAAGACTCAAAGTGAGACAAAGCAATATGAGAGGATTCTGATCTTCCAAAGCCCTCCATTACAGATCTCAAGGTGGCTGTTTTGGCACAAAGAAATAAAACAGCTCAATTGAGTAAGAGAGAACAAAATTTACATTTATGAAAATATTTCAAACCATTTCAGAAGTTCTCAATAAACACAATGAGTTCTTAATGCATTACAATTGCTAGTTGATAAAGGCACTGGAATAGTTGCATTGGCATAATCATCCTGTTATTATGTGCCAGACATATGGTCTGCTCAACCAGGATCTCAAGCCAACATTATTAATGAGATACAATGAACTTAAAAAAAATTGACTACCCTATGCAATTCAATTCAAGGCCTGAAAATGGACTTCTGTAGAACTAGGTCTTCTGCTTATAGACCAACATACCACACGTTACTTTGGCGCTCATGCTTTCTCACACCACTCAGCAATCCCATGCAACAGAATTTAGAAATATATACAATGTTTTTCAATCTCAACAACTTTAAGATGTGTGGACTTCACCTTCCAGAATTCCCCAGCCAGCCAGAATACTGATCTACATTTCTTAGTATCCATGGTGTTGGCTGGTTTTTCTGTAAGTTCTATTTTAGTGATATCTGAATAGTTAGTTACATGGCCCCCAACCTTTCTAAGCATATTGATCAAGAATAGAGGTTATTTGGCCCTTCTCTGTAGCAGAAGCTGCTTCTCTCCTGTGCTTTAATGCAGGAGTTGCCAACCTTTTGGACCTCAGGGACCACCAAACTCATAATTTTAAATCCCGGGGACCACTTACCAGTTCTGCGGGCATGGCTGAATTTGTGGGTGTGGCTTAGTGGTCATGTGACTGGCTGGGCATGGCTTGTATGTAAATATTATAAATATTTTTATAAATATTGAATTTTTTATAAAAAAAGAGCAACTTTTACCCAAAATCAGGCAAAGCAGGCAAGCAGATTGAGTTGCTCACAGAATCACAGATTCATTCAGAAATCTATCTATCTGTCATTGGCTAGCTCAGTCTGTTACATAAAATTTGCTTGCAAGCAAACTCACAAAATTAACTCACAATGCACCATTTATGTAAATATTTATTTTTTTATAAAATTCAAGAGCAACTTTTACCCAAAATCAGGCAAAGCAGGCAGGCAGATTGAGTTGCTCACAGAATCATTCAGTGATCTATCTATCTGTCATTGGCTAGCTCAGTCTCTCAAATTTGCTTGATGTGAGTGCACTGAATAACAGAACCTCCAGTCCTAAGGGAGGTTCAGCTGTGCTTAAAAGCAAAGCCAAAGATCTTAAAGATTATCTAGAAAACAAGAAATCCAACCATTTCCTGCTTCCTAGCTAATCTAAATCTCCTGGCACAGCAGAACAGCTGATAGCTGGAAAAAGGAAAAATAGCAATTTAGCAGGCAAGTTTGCTGGGTAAGGAGTGGGTGGGGAGGGTTCCTGCAGGCCACGTGGGCTGCGCAGCCTTGTGTTTCTGCACAGCCTGGATCAATTGCTTTGGAGGTGTGTGCTCTGGGGTGAGATTTCTCTGCGGCCCACCAAAATTTGGTGACCGCTGCTTTATGGTATGATGACCAGAGATAATCAGAATTAGTGAAAATGAACACTGTATTCAGGTTCCTAAATTGCAGGAATACTAAAAGCCCTTTTCCATCTTGTCTCTCAACTGCATTAGCTTCAGCCATAGAAAAAAATTGGGGAATCCAATTGTGAATATTTAGCATACCTTAGAGCTCTTCCAAGAAGCTGAGAATATTCTGAAAACTTGGAGACATTAATGCCAGCTCTGGAAGAAGCATATTTTCTTGCAGTAGGTAGTGTGATTCACCTCCAAGTACATGAATAAAGTGAAAATGGCTTGGGTCATCTGGTTTTCAATTTGAGAATAGAAGAGGAATTACAACAAAATCTTGGCAGTCTGGGAACCTGTTAGGAATATGAGTCACCTATTTGGGTTAGAAATATATAAACCAGGATAAACATTTAAAAACTGTATCTTTAAGAAAATGCAAAACTGTAATTAGGTGTGGTTTCTCAAACGGCCATAAGATGGAGCCAGAAACCTGGGTTGTTTCGTCTTAGTCTGAGTCTGAGAAAAGAGTGTGAGTGTATCTTTGTTTCCTTCTGTTGGAAAGTATTGCCATCGCTCCATTTTTTCTAATTGACTGATATTTCTGGATTTAATGTAAGTCTGATACTTAACTGTTTTTGACACTGGAATTTGATACTGAGTTATCCCTGGACTGAAAACTGACTGATTTAACCTGTGAATGACTTTGGATTGCTTATTTTGGACTTTTGCTTAAACTTTTCTCGAAGTAAAAGCCTACATTTACTGTACAGTATATCTGTGTACTGTGTGTGTATTATTCAAACACTACTCTCTATACGTCTCCCTGTATGCGCTCATTCTCCTAACAGGGAATTATCTCAACAGAACCTCTTGTGGTTCAGCTTCCAAACATCACCACTTGTGCAGTTTTGAAGGATACAGATCATTGCATCCAAAAGAAATTTTATAGCCATATTTACACATCATCATAGGGAAAAAATTTATAAAGTAATGCCAAGATATATTTGCACCCTCAGTTCTTCTTTTTTTAAAAATATGCATCTTTTATTCCTCTACTTAAAACAATTCAAGTAGTGACTGTTTGATGTTACAATGGCATTGAAAAAAATTGATATTACTATTTTTCACAATTACATTTGCAGCATTCCTAAAGTCATCTGATCAAGATTTAGGTGCTTGGCAAATGGTTCACATTTATGATGGTTTTCAGTGTCCCAGGATCATGTGATAATATTTTGTGACCTTCTGACAAGCAAATTCTTAACAACTCCATTGTTTCAACTGCCAGATTGAACAACTGCCAGATTCTTAACAACTGCATTGATTCCCATAACAAATGTGGCAAGAAAGATTGTAAAATTGGGCAAAACTC
This sequence comes from Laticauda laticaudata, assembly GCA_004320025.1. NCBI lineage: Eukaryota > Metazoa > Chordata > Lepidosauria > Squamata > Elapidae > Laticauda > Laticauda laticaudata. The sequence continues at coordinate 5,563 of BHFT01033974.1, forward strand.
ACTTTATACTTGTCTTGCTTAGCAACGGAAATTTTGCAGTGATTTGTGGTTATAAGTTGAGAACTATCTGTATAATTTTCTGCCTCCTTCTGGAAACCTTGTTATTGCTTGAATTCATGGATAGATTAGGTCCTTCTTGAAGAATGTTGAAGCCTGTAGACACATTTCTGCTATGCAATTGGGCACATTGACCAGATTGGCAGATGGGAAGCCAGGGTTATCTTAAATAATGTTGAATAATGTTGAATAAGTTACCATTGGCTGGTTTCATGCCAACCATGGTTTATAAAAGGCATAGACTGCCATAAAACTAACCCCAGAGCAGAAAAACCACATTGTATTTTAACATGAGGTACGAATCTATCTTTTCTATTTGTAAAGAAGACAGAAAGAGCAACAGGCAATACACTTATGTGCAGTTGGGGATAGAATTGTATAAAACTCAAGGCCAATTTAAAAAAAAGTAGACACAAGAATGAAAGAAATAAATGGTTTAACAATGCATTAATAAATCCCTTCTCAACTTATCCCTTTATTTACCTTGCCTTCCTTCCTTCCTTCCTTCCTTCCTTCCTTCCTTCCTTCCTTCCTTCCTTCCTTCCTTCCTTCCTTCCTTCCTTCCTTCCTTCCTTCCTTCCTTCCTTCCTTCCTTCCTACTTTCCTGCCTGCCTGCCTTCCTGCCTTCCAGTTAGCAATTCTCAGAGACTACCTGGAAAAGTCCCTGCAGTTTTGCTAAGAATTTTCAGAAGTGTTTGTCATTTCTTCCTTCCTAGGGCTGAGAGAAAATGACTGGCCCAAGGTCACCCACCTGGCACTGTACCCAATCTGGGACTAGAATTCCAACTCTCCCGGTTTCTATCTTTGCAAGCTCAGTTAAGAGAAGCAGACTGGAGTCTCATGTAGAACTTCTACCACTTGGCAGAGATAATTGTACATAAGATAGGTCCAGTCTTACAAGCTATTTTGTAGTTATTTTTTCTTCTGAGTCTTGTGTAAGAATGCTTTTAAATGAGAGCATCAGCTACTTATGTAGTCTCAGTGATTAATACTCTTACGTATGTAAGAGATCAAGTACAAAGTTGATACAAAAAAATCAAGGACTTCTCTTCAGGGTAAGTCAAGGCATAGCTACCCTATTATATTGATTGACAGCCCAGAATATGACCTCTGGGCATATTTATAGTCTTTCTGTCTTGACTTTTCATTTTCTTGCACATATATTACATAGTTGCTTTACTGGCCCCAGTATATGGACCTCTTACTGCAAATACGGGCATTGGGTACAGATTTACAAATGTACAATTGCTGCACAGATACAGGTTTTCTTCCAACCTTTTCTGACATTGCCTCATGGAGTGAACACAAATGTGGTTAGCTGTGGAGCAGTGGCGCACAGGACTGAAGAGCCACTCGTGGAATAACAGAATACCAGCATTGGAAGGGACCTTGGAGGTCTTCTAGTCTGACTCCCTGTGACAGGAGACCCTATACCATTCTGGACAAATGGCTGTTCAGTCTCTTCTTAAAGACCTCCAGTGAGGGAGCACCTACAACTTCCAGCCGTTGCACTGGTTAATTGTTCTCACTACTGGGAAATTTCTCCTTAGTTCTTGGGTGCTTCTCTCCTTGGTTAGTTTCCATCCATTGTTTCTTGTCTTGTCTTTTGGTACTCTGGAAAAGGTTGGCCTCCCTCTACTCTGTGACAACTCCACAAATACTGGAAGACTGCTACCATGCCACCCCAGTCCTTTTCACTAAACCTTCTTTTCACTATCCAATTCCTGCAATCATTTTTCACATGTTTTAGCCTCACACCATAATCATCTTTGTTACCCTTTTCTGTACTCTTTTCATAGAAGATCCCGGGCTCTCCAGTGATCCATTGTAGGAAGAGATTGAAACATTGCAATATCCAGGTGGCCAGGGAATATTTTAAGAGCTGAGGTTGTTTGTGTTCTTGCAAATGTTTCATTACCAACTAGGTACCACCATAGGTGCTCATGTGATGATATTAGCACTGATGATGGTGCCTAATCTGAATAATGCAACATCTGCAAGAAAATAACCAAGCTCAGAAAGCACCAAGGACTTCTCAAATCCCAGACTGCTCGACCTTGCTTATTGTTCCCTGGGCACCAGTGGAAATAAATATATAAAAATAAATAAATAAATAAATAAATAAATAAATAAATAAATAAATAAATAAATAAATTAAAAAAAAAACAAACAAACTCCACTGGGCAATAGTGAAAAGCATGTTTTGTTTGTAAAAGTATAAGTACTTTCCGAGCAATTATCTTGATTAAATGTAATCTGAAATAAAGAGAATTGTGTGATACATTTACTCTCACCCCACCTCCAAAACAACTGCTGACTTGCATATATTCCAGTCCATAGACACATATGTAAAAGAAATCCTTACAGGAAGCACAATTTCCTATTATGAAGGTCAGAGAATAAGGCAGCTGCATCATACACATCTTAAGTTTTTATTGCAGTTCAGCCTTTGTGCCTTTTTAAATTCATAGATCAAAACACAAAAGTCATAGGCTTACTCTACTCAGTTCATGTAGTGGATCTTTAATGCTTTGCTATCAAGCTACATGGTTAGGCTGTCACATTGTTCTGTCAGTAATAAATTATTATAAATTAATTTCCTCAAACATTAATTCTCCGTGTATGTGTGTATATTTGCACTCCTTCTTAATTTAGGTAGCGTATGACAATGCCCCACCCCTTTGAGAAGAATATCTCCTGAATTTCTTCTTTAATGAGAGATATGCTGAAATTAATTTTATTTTTTTTAAAGCAGTGAATGTGTGTGTTTTTTTCAGACATTATTTATCCTAGGGCACAAACAGAATCAATATTGCAACAGATTAAAAAGTATGTAGAAACGTGTGTGTGTGTGTGTGTGTGTGTATGCATAAGATCAAGCATATCTTATATCTTATTTCTGTGTTTCAAAATCTTGGAAGTGGAAAGTCTAATGAAATAGAATAAATCTCACAATCCTTTGATGAATTCTAAAGAGGCTAGACATGCTTTTGTGCTCTTGCTTTGGAAGAGCTCTGATGGAGCACCATCTTATTTGACCTTTTTGGAGGGAGGGGGAAATGGATCAGAAAGGGAAATAAAGCTCTGAGGGATGGGAAATTTGTTTTTCCTTCCTGATGTGAATCTTATAAAGAAAGCAGGCTGGAAAATGGTGCAAGAGAAGTGTGAAGATCACAGAAAGGTAGTTGTGGTTCTGTTCACGTGTGTGTACAGATTCCCACTTTATTGCAGCTTGAATGCACTCTGAACCGAATGCACAATTACCACCAGTGTCTGCCTGTGATACGTGGTTACCACCAAGGTACCTCTCCAATATTCTTTGCTCCCTAGAGGTAAGGACTCTCTTACTTTAGAAAACTCATTGCACCATTCTGACTGAATCTCTGGTTGTCCTATTTCATCCTGGGCTCCAATGCATACATTGTGAGCATAACGGTTAAGTTTCCAGATGAGTCAGTTCAGCTAAGGACCTGTTATATTGAGCAGAAAATCAGGATATCCTGCAAAGATAGTGTGCTTATTGCAATATTGATGATTGAATATGGACCACATATGCATTTTATGATTGCGTTTCCTTTTATCTGTTTTATCCTGCAATTAGGCTCTGTATTTTGCTTTTCTTTGTTATGGTTGTGAGACTAATCAATTAATACATTACTACTATCATTACTACTGTATTGCCTCTGCACCATTCAGCTAAGAACCCTTCTCTTCGTCCCTTCCCAATTGCCCTGTGAAGCAACAAGCTTCTCCTCGAAACCTGGATGTTGGGTCAGTCTTGCTTTTCAGCCAACATAAAACACGGGCTATTTGAGGAGGGATGACACAATGATTTGGCTGTTAAGCCTACTCACTTTTATTGGGTTGACACCATTGCTCTTTCTTAAAACCATCTTTTGCAAACACAAAGGCTGACTTTGCTTAACATGGGGTGTGCAGGCATTCACACGGTGGCTCAGCTGAAGGCATGGATGGATTTGCGCGGAAACAAAAACTACCCAACTGCATTTTAGCCTAGCCTACTTTGGGTGTGATGATGGTGAAGGAGGAGGAGAAGGAGAAGGAGAAGGAGAAGGAGAAGGAGAAGGAGAAGGAGAAGGAGAAGGAGAAGGAGGAGGAGGAGGAGAAGGAGGAGGAGGAGGAGGAGGAGGAGGAGGAGGAGNAAGAAGAAGAAGAAGAAGAAGAAGAATGAGCTCGCAGCATTACCATCCCCATCAAACCCGGAAGACAGAAAAGGGTGGGGATGAGCTGTGTTATCGCACCGTGCCCGGGGCTTTGTGTGTGTGTGTGTGTGTCATCTTAACGAAGTCTTCCTTGGATATCAGTGCTGCTGTCACCATTTTTGCCCCAGTCAAGGAAGGCGGTGAGGATTTCGAGGAAAGCTGACCGATTTCTCCCGCGGTGCAAAAATCCAGGTTTCCTTTGAAAAGGGGGGGAGGGGGAGAAAGGCGAGCCCGTCCAGGTGCTGAATCGCTTCCTTGGCTCCGTGGGAAAAGCCTTCGGACCAAGGGCACGTTTCGCCGGGGGGGGGGGAAGAGAGAGGGAGGGAGGGAGGGTCGTTTGGGCTCACCTCGGCCCCTTCCCGGCGCCTCCCGCCCCAATCTCTGTTCTCCTCACGTTTCCTTTCTGCAGGGATTACTCGGATGGCCAATTGTCGGGGTCGGGTGGGGGAGAGGGGAGGACCGCACGTGCTGAGCTGACCTTTCCGTCCTGCGCGCCCCCCCGTCCCCCCCGGCCTTTCGGACCCGCGGCATCGGAGCCGCCCAACCCCTCCCCTTTCAGCCAGGCCCGACAGCCCCGCCCCTCCGGCCCAGCCCGCAGGAGGGTCCGCTTGCAACCCCAGTGCGGCGCTCACCTGACTTGGGCTGGGTCCTTTGCGGAGGTGGCGGCTCCTTTTTTGGGCGTCCCTTCCCAAATAGCCCCGCCGCCCCGCAGGCTTTGCCTTTGCCTCCGGAAGCTCGGGCCCCGGGCCAGGTGGTCCTCTCGGCGAGCAGAAGCGTGTGCGGGGACGGCGGCTTCCCGGGCACTGAGCTGAGCGGAGAAGCAGCACCCGCCGCCGAGGCGCGCCAGCGCGTCTCCGCCCCGGCAGCGGCAGCGGCAGCAGCGCTGTGAGAGCCCAGCCAAACCCTTCAACTTTATTGACGGAGAGATTGGGGGTGGGGGTGGCTTCGTCAAAGGGGGAGGGCCCCGGGAATGGAGCGGGGGGGGGAGGAGAGTGGGCAAGCAGACGCGCACACCTCCCCGCACATCCTCGCTCTCGCCCAGCTCTCCCCTTGCGGGAGAGGCTCGCGTCTTGCAAGAGAAGAGGGGAGGAGGAGGAGGAGGAAGGGGGAAGAGGTTGAAGCGAGTTTGGAGCTTCCTCTTTCTTTGGAACGGCTGCCCTTTGCCTCCAGAACTCATTTCGGCTTTCAGTTTGAAATGAGAGGCGCATCCCAAGGGCATGTAGTGCTGCAGCGGCGTCAGTTTTGGGGGGTGCGGGCTGGGGGAGGGAGACCGCCACAGAAGAATGGTTAGGGCTGTATTTTTTATTATTTTTTTTCAAGGCCAAGGAGAAAGAAATCGATCTTTGGTGAAAGGTTGCAGGAAATATCCACATTCCGGAGTAGGATTTCTGAACCTTGACCACTTGGCAAAATGCATGGACTTCAATCCCCAGGATTCCCCAGCCAAGAGAAACACTATGCCAGACTGTACTTGAGAAGAAAGCGGGATCAGGACTGGTTAATACTTTAGTGAAAGACCACCATGGAAATGTAGCTCTGCAGAATAGACTTGAGAAGATTTGGGGTGGTCTGCTGGAAAAAGAGATCGATCGTGAATGAAGGCAAATATATGTCCCGGGATAATGTTGCAAGATCCAATCTGAGTTGGTCCCTGGGACCAGAAATTTATTCTGATATCTAGCACGAGCCCAAAAGCTTGGAAGAATAAACCTAGTGACCGACTCAGATTAGATCCTGCAGAATGATTAATGTTTATTGTGATCTAAAAAAAAACTGTCTGGACCTAACTATGAAGACTGCTGCAGATTTATTTAGCTAACTTTGACTGTTTTTGGAACAGCTAAGCAGGGTTAAACTAGTTGGCACTTCTGCAGAGGTTTCCAAGAAGTTTTAGGAAGGGAAATTGAACAAGGAAAGCTTTCTTGGAAAAGGCAAGGAAAAAACACAACCAAACAGCCAAAAATAAAGCCACATCTGTGTCCACAAAATCTGACAAAAGCAAGTTTGCCTCAAGGACACCTTAACTTAAGTAGAAACATTGTGAGTCATTCTGGCTGAGGAGAGGAAAAGGGGGGTCAAAATTTGTTCCAAATGACATTATTAAAAAAAATCACTGCTATTTTCATCTTGCTTGACAGATATTAGCAATCCTCAACTTACAACAGGTCATTCAGCAACCATTCAAAGTTACAACGGCACTAAAAAAGTGATTTATGACTGTTTTCACACTTAACGACTATTGCAGAATCCTACTGGTCATTCAAACACTTGGCAATTGACTCATATTTATGACAGTCACAGCATGCTAGAATTATGTGATCGATCTTCTGACAATCAAAGTCCATGGGGAAGCAGATTCACTTAACAACTGTATTATTAATTTAATGAATGCAGTGATTCACTTAATAGCTGTGGCAAGAAAGTTTGTGAAATTGGGCAAAACTCCCAATAAATGTTTCATTTAACAGTAGGAATTGTGATTGTAAGTCGAGGACTACCGTATTTATCAGCCTTACTCTTTATTTCAGCCTGCACTGGAGGGACTACAGCTCCTATTATCCCTAGCCGGGATGCCCAAACACAGTGGTAGCAGGAAAGAACTGTAGTCTAATAGATTTGTAGAATGTTGGCTTGGGAGAAAACTCCTTCTCTTCCCCCCCTCCCCCCCACCCACTTATTTATAGTTAGAAGAATAATTTTGCTACAAGGAGTTGTATCACCAGAGTTCATTAAGAAATGGAATTGGATCCTTTGGGCACTGAATAACCAAAGTTTGCATGATTAAAGTAAGATGCATTTCATTCCCCCTTCAGATGAATCATGCCTGGGGGGGTCTTCTTTGTCTTAAGATCTTATTGTTCTTATGATGCCAACCCATTTGGAATTCTCTAACTTGCCGGAATGATCGGGGCCATTCTGTTCTTGAATGTATTATGCCAACATGCCCTCTCACTTATCTCTCAAGAAAAGAAATAAACCCAACTCTGACAGATCAGATGAAAGAGGCAAAGATGGCCAGAAGCAAAAATAAAAAATAACAAACTGCTTGCTGCACTGAATGAATTTCAGCACCAAGAGAAAAAAAGGCAAGGTGGAAATGAGACATAATGTAGCCAATTGTTTGGGGAAATCTGCCTGGGTCTTGCTGTGATCCTTTCCTCAGGCAGAGAAAGCGGAAAGCTAAAGCAGCCAGTGGATATAATGGATGAAATAAATTAGCTTCTTAAGTTCTGAACCAAGTAGATTTTTTAAAAAAATATCCTACCTTAAGGTGGTAAACATACTTAGTTCTTATTCCTCTTATTTTTTTCACAATAACAACCTATAAGAGGGCTGGGCTGAAAGATTGACTGGTCCAAGGTCACCCTGCCAGCTGTCATGCCTAAAGTGTAACTAGAATTCACAGTCTCCTGGTGATCAGACTAGATAACAGACAATAGATTAACAGAGTTGGAAGGGACTTTGTAGGTCATCTAGTCCAGGGGTTGCCAACCTTTTGGATCTCAGGGACCACCACACTCATAATTTTAAATCCCATGGATCACTAATATGAATTTTGACTGACGGTGGCTTGCTGATGTTGGTGGGAAAGTCGGTCCCATATTCCAGAGCTGCAGTAATCACAGGACTGGCCCTTTTGTCATCCTGCAGACTTTTTTAGGGATTTTCCCAAGGTCTCTGCTGCTTCTGCAGAGACCCTGGGAAAATCCCCCAAAAAGTCTGCAGGAAAATTCCCCACCCTGTTTTCCTACTGATCGATCGCTCTTTATTTGGGATCACAGGATACTGTCTCCAGCTCTGTTCTCAGGGGAGAGACAGAGAGAGAGAGACTTAGCTTCATGCAAGGAAGCAGCAGAAGTCTTTCTCTCCCCCAAACTCCACCAGAAATGAGTCTTCGCAGCCTCTTGGAGCAGGAGGCCTTGCAGGGTCCCAAAGACGCATTTCTGGCAGAGTTTGGGGGAGAGAAAGACTTTTGCTGCTTTCCTTGCACGCAGCCAAAAGCAGAAGAAGGAAGAAGCATAAAAAGAAACAGCCCAGTAGCCAGGCAAGGCGAGTGGGGCAAGTTCCCCCCCGCCCTTTTCCTGCTCCCCTCACTACCTCGTGTTGTGCGCAATGCAAGCGATGCAAGCCTTGTGCTCCAGCTAGCCATGTGGGCAGTGCAGCCTTGTGTTCCCACACAGCCTGGATTAATTGTTTTTTGGGGGGACATTTCTCTGCAGACCACCAAAATTTTCTTGTAGACTGCAAGATTGCTCAGCTTGTCACTTGTGCCTCCATTCAAAATCCAAGAAAGAACTCCCTCAACTCCATTGTTGTAGAGAAAATGTACTTTTACTGAGTGATAGCAATGAAAGAAAGCAAGATCTGAAGCAAATAGGCATGGAAATTGCATATTGAAAGTTATCCCAAGTTCCCTCCCCCAAGGGTCCAGACTGGACATCCAGTCTGTGCTTATGTTGTGGTTCGCTGGCAGCAGGTACAAAGAGCGAGGACTCAGATGAGGGGCCTGCGTGTGATGCAGGGAGTGGAATGCTGTCTTTGGAGATGGTGGAGGCTGGCAGCAGCAATGAAGAGTTCCCCAAGGAGCCTGTGCCCAGTGCATGTGCACGCAGGGCTGCTCAAAGGAAAGAGCAGCTGCAGCAGCATGGGCGACTTGGGAGTAAGGCTGGAAGGTAATGGCCCCTCCCTGAGAAGTTAAAAGCCAGCTGAGAAACCAGAGTTCTTTGCAGAAGGCAAAAAAGTTTTACACTCAACATTAAGAATATTTGAGTTGGCGTTTGGAGACTCTTTGTGTTGGAATTATTGCTTAGTAATGTTATCTCTTGTTCTTGGCAGCCTTGCAAAACCTTGTCAAGGCTCTATCTTATCAGAGCTAATTGCTTTGAAGCAGCCTTTTACCCAGGAAGGAATGGGGATTTGAAAAGAAACATTAAAAGGTCGTGCTATTACTTTTGTCTCATGTTCGCTTCCGTGGAACCAAGTTTGGGTCAGAACAGCTTATAGTGTCGTGGGGTACATCTTCAGGTGGATATTCCCTCATCTGATATCCCAAGATGATTGACCTTGGTTCAGCAATCCATGCAGTTGCGCAGTAAGCAGGAAAGCATCCCCTCCTTTTTAGTTCACACAGAAACCATTTTCACTCTCCAGCAAACTTCCCCACCCAAATACCAAATTTCCTCTCCCTCCATTTCTATGACAGCTGATAAGAAGCAAGCAGTATGAGATGTCGAAAAAACATCATGGAGACTGACAGCTAGTCTTCTTCTATGATATGTTTTTATCCTAAAGTATTTTTAAGCATATCCTGGATTTGTATCTATTCCATATTATCAATAAAGCATGTCTAACAAAATGATTTTTAAAGTTTATATTAACTTTAACTTCATCATACTATGCATCCAAACCTCAGGTTTTGATCTTCTAACTGTAAATTTTTTTTTGTTTCTTAGCAATACTCATTCCTTCATCCAGACCAACAAGCAGTGAAATACAATTTCAAATCTGGTAAACCCAATCCTCTTTTCTTTGCATCTTATAACACTTTATATTCAACTTGTGTTTTTCCCCCTTGTCATATAAATTCCACACCTATCCTAGCACTTCTACCCTTTGGAGCTGAGTGATTGGTTTGCTGGAAGAGATGGGCTTCTATGGATGGTGTAGCACAGACAGTGAAAAAAGAATCTGACTTGGGAAAAGGTAGGAGGTAGTGTCCAGGTGTGTTTGCAGGATATGGCCAATAGCACTAGCACTTTAACTTATATACCACTTCATAGTGCTTTACACCTCTCTCCAAGTGGCCTACAGAGTCAGCATATTGCCCCAGCAATCTGGTTCTTCATTTTACCAACTTCAGAAAGATGGAAGGCTGAGTCAACCTTAAGCCAGTCAGGATTGGAATCCTGGCAGTGGGCAGACTTCAATGCTGCATTCTAACCATTGCACCACACTGGCTCTGTAGGAAGAAAAAGGGGAAGGAGGGACAGGGATGGAGGGAGAGAGGAAGGAGGGAAAGGGGAAAAGCAAGGTGGCAACTTGGATGCAGGCATGGAAATGTTTTACAAGTAAATTATGTGTGCCAGAGTTGGCTTCATACAGGTCATGCCAATATGTCACTCCCAATAAATTATTTGAAGTTTTTGAAGTTTGGCTCAAGGCTCATGATTTAATGAAAGCGATCGCTGGAATCCTGATAGCAGGAACGTAGCAATAACACTAGACTTATATACTGCTTCATAGTGGTTTACAGCCCGCTCTAAATGTTTTAAAGAGTCAGTATCTTGCCCCCAACAATCTGGGTCCTCATTTTACTAACCTAGGAAGGATGGAAAGCTGAGTCAAGCTTGAGCCAGTCAGTACAAACTCCCAACAGTCAGCAGAATTAACCTGCAATACTGCATTCTTACCACTGCGCCACCAGGACTTCAATAAAATCAAGAGAGTGACTGTGGTGGTGCATTGCACATGAAAACATGTATCACTTTGATTGCAACATCATGGTTGTCCTCTTGGCTTTCGTGACCAAATCTTGTAAACACCCCTGGACAGGAGCAGTGAATTTATCTTCCAATGACACCCATGCTCCTACCTAGACAAATTGAAATGCTAAATAAGGACAAGGTATCGCCCATTGCAAACTGCTCAGTGTCACAATGTTTGAATCAGGTGGCCTTATGAATTCCATAGCATAACTGAAAGAGCTCCTCTGGGTCAAAGTGCCTTGTTAAGGCTAATTTCATCTATTTCTCACAGCTGTATCAGAGATCTAAATGGCTCTAGACACGGCCTTTTCAGCAATGACCCTCTTTTCTGAAGAAAGTAGATCGCAGACATGGTTTGCTATTGTTTTAATTATGTTTTTGAAGTTACTTCTGGACAACTTTATCCTCTGCCTTTCTTAATTGAATTGAGGCATAAATTATCATTTGGGTTGCTATTCACAGTTGATGATTGCTTTGTAGATAGATAGATAGACAGACAGACAGACAGACAGACAGACAGACAGACAGACAGACAGACAGATAGACAGATAGATAAGAGTCACTTGAGACTGAAAGAGTCTATAAACCTAACTTTAGATGACATGAGAATTTATCTACTGGATTTATCAATACAGTTCTTGATCCCTATCTATTCATCTCCTCCTCCACCTCTATATTGTTTTTCAACCTTATGATTGATGAAGAAAAGTGTAACTTTTAAAGCAAAGCATGAACATTTTGAGAACAATGAAGTCTGTGCCACCTTAACTGGGTATGTCTAGTCAAATGAAAAGAAGGACTGGGGGTGGGGTGCAACAGGATAACAGTGTTCCAATATCTGAGGGCTGTCCCAAAGAAGAGTGGGACAATGTATTCTACAAAGCACCAGAAGGTAAGGCAAGTAATAATGGATGGAAACAAATCAAGAAGAAAAGCAACCTAGAACTAAGGAGAAATTTCCCAACAGTGAGAATAAGTAATGTGGAACAGCTTGAACTTCAGAAGTTATGAGTTTTAAAAAGAGACTGGACAGCCATTTGTCTGGAATGGTATGGGGTCCCCTGCTTGAGCAGGTGGTTGGACTAGAAGGTCCCTTCCAACTCTATTTTATATTAATTTCCCTTACCGGTATGGTTTTATTCTTAGTGTAAAAATTCTGTACTAGCTCTGGCTTATAGGAGTTGAGTGCAACTATCACCCAGGAATTCAATGTGATGTCATCCTGGCCAGTCTTCATTTTCAAAACAATCAGCCACAAAAAAGGAAGAAAAAGCCACTTTCCTCCAAGAACCAAACTATTTGCAGTGGTAGTGACATATTTAAAGAAATCCAATGTTACCCTCTGCTTTTAGGAGTCAAAGCAGCCACAAGGTTTAATATAGAAAATGGTTAATGTCTTTTTCCCTGATTCTTTCAGAGTTTTTAACCCACCCTTCCCAACCTCTCTCTGGCATATCTGGAGCCTTATTAAGTTACACTTTCTGCCATATGACTTTTATTATACACCCATGCATCTTCACCTCTCCCAACAAAGACATACTCTTCAGTCAAAATATAGGGTAATCAAACTCTATTTGACCACTAGATGGGAGGAAGAGGTACATCAATATATCTCTTTGGATGCCATCTAGTGCAGAGGTCACCAATTGTTTGGATCTCAGGGACCGCCAAACTTTTAAATTTAAATTTTAAATCCCGTAAACCACAAATATGAGTTTTGACTGACGGTGGCTTGCTGATATTGGTGGGAAAGTCAGTCCCACATACCAGAGCTTCTGTAGTCACAGAACTGGCCTTTTGGTCATCCTGGAGCAGCTGCTCCTCCACCCCGGTGCACTGGCCTGCCATGGACTGGAGGAGCTGCTCCAGGATGACCAAAGGACCAGTCCTGTGACTACTGCAGTTCTAGAATATGGGACCAACTTTCCCACCAATGTCAGCAAGCCACCCGGGGGTGGATTTCCCTCTCCCACTAGTGGCTCTACTCAAGGTAAGGTTTGCATTCAGCCGAAGTGTGGGGGCCAGCAGGTGGGTGGGCAATGTGGGTGGTGCAGCCTTGTGTTCCCACTCAGCCTGGATTAATTGCTTTGGGGGGTGCTTTGGGGGGAATTTTCTCTGCAGACCACCAAAATTTTCTTGTAGACCACCAGTGGTCCCCAGCCCACTGGTCAGCGATCTAGTGAATATCTGTACTGCACTATGCAATGAGTTTTATTTTATTTTCATTTATTTGCATGCTATGTTTATGCTGGAATAAGCTATGTTTATCCCAGTATAAATTCTTTTGCACTGTTCTAATCGGTAAGTGACTTGTTACTTTTTGCCTTAGTTGTGTTGCCTTAGTTATGTTGCATTCAGTTCAACTCACCTGGCTTATAAATAATGATCTGTACATTATTTGGAATATTTAACAAAGCACGGTTAAAATAAACCCTGACATAGTGCAACTTGCAAACCAGTCATTATCATTAAGACTCACTGAGGTTCAGTGTTAATTTATTTGGAATTTTTAGCATGGATGCCTTCGTTGCTTTGAATTGTAAACTGCTTTTCTTCCTTGGAAGATCTGATAGTATACATACCTGATGTTAGGTGCTGTGATGACTGAGGGGGTGGCACAAAGGCAACACAGTCACATAAGTAATAAGAGTCCCTTTAGTATCTCCAACATTCACAGTTTACTTCTGCACCCAAGATGGTACCAACAATGGCTGCCTCAGTGAAATGCTCTCTAATTGTACAATTAGCACCAAGGCTGTGTGTTTTCTCCACTTCTCTTCTCCCTGTATCCCAATGACTGCATCTCAAATGATCCAACTGTTAAAATACTGAAGTTTGCAGATGACACAACAGTGATTAGTCTCGTTCAAGACAACAACAAATCTGCATACAGACAGGAGGTTGTACAACTTGCCTCGTGTAACTGGAACAATCTGGAACTGAACACACTCAAAACCATAGAAAAATGTGGTAGACTTTAGGAGAAACCATCCCATACTACCACTTCTTACAATACTAGACAACACAGTATCAACAGTAGAGACCTTCAAATTTGTAGGTTCTGTTATATCACATGACCTAAATGGACACCTAACATCAAAAACATCATCAAAAAGCACAACAAAGAATGTCAGCATCCATGCCAGCAATCCATTCCTGTCAGTAACTCCAAGACAACCATAATCTCAAAGTACTTTTATTAGAACAGAACCTGGCACATTCTGTGGAATTCCAAAACTAAAAGTTTTCCCCAGACTTCCCACACTGTCCCAACCTACAAACCATCCCCTTTTTAGTCACCATCATGTCACATGAACCAATCCCAAAGTAAGTTCTAAATCTTTTTGCACCACGCTCTTTAACTTTGCACTATCAAAAGATTATATATTGCCTACTAAGAGCTACTCAATTAACATCACCCCCCTCCCACTTTCTCCAGCTATGTGGCAGCAATGAATCATGATTCCATAGCTGACAGGCGTCCCCCCCTTGAAAAGTTCATCTCCTACAAGAAAATAAGAAACAAAACACAACCAAGGGTTAATGTGATGTCCTTAACCCCCTCTCCCCACTCCAAAAGGACCCTTCAGTTTGTTGGGGAATTCCTCATGGAACTGGTTAACCAATCTATCTGCATGTACATCCCAACTTTTTACCCAAGTAGCTTCTGATACAAGGAAACCCTTCCACAATACCAAGTATTGTAATCGTCCTCGATGTGATTTTGAATCGAGAATTTTCTTGATTTCATAATGTGTCTCACCCTGTATGAATAAAGGTTTAGGGGGAGTGATTGGTATTGATTTTTATCATTGATGTAACAGCTGGTTTTAATCAGCTACTTTGGAACACTAGGTGAATTTTTCCTAATAGCCAGGGAAGACTTAATTGGACTGTGACTGGATTGATTATTTTTGAAATTGGGAATGGACCTAAGAATTTAGGACCCAACTTCTTACTAGGAATTTTCAATCTAAGATATTTGGTTGACAAATATACTTTGTCTCCTACTTTAAACGGTGGCTGGAGGGATCTATGTTTGTCCATATGCTTTTTGGAATCCTTAGCAGCTTCAGTCAAAGCTTTTTTCATATTCTCCCAACCTTTTTTTAATGAGTTCATCCATTCTGTTACAGACATGGATGTAGGGGGTTCTCCAGGTAATTCTGGCACAGGGACAAATTCCATGCCAGTGTTGATTTGGAATGGAGTCAACCCTGTGCTGCTATGTACTGCATTATTACCTCTCAATGGTAAATCAACTCTCCCGCCAGTTTTTCCTGTGATAATTTACATAGCATCTAAAGGCTGGAGGTCACATCTGGCTGACCGTATGCAAAATTATGTAAAAAGGACAGCGGCAGATGAGCAAATTTTTCCCATCCGTTGTTACCGCTCTCAAATCCCAAAATTTGCAAAACAGCAGTGGACAACAACGGAAAGGAACTGGACGTGGGGACAAGAGGTATGTACGAGATGTTAAGGCAATGCTCACGGAAGCCTTAGCAGATGGGAATGCCGGATGACACATTCCGCAGGGCTTCCGGGGGAGAATCAGCGAAGCGGAAGGCGCAGAGGAAGAGCAGGCGGACTGCTGAGCGGAACTGCCGAGCGGAGACCAGCGGCATGCGAGCAGTGCTTAGCGGATGCTAGCGATCGCAAGCGTTCAACTGCGCATGTTGGCGGAGGATCATCTACATCACCCCCGGTGGCATACTAAAGGGAAGCAGCTCGCAAGCACGCGTCACCATCAGAAGGAAGACCATGTCTGCCCAGACACATCTTCAGCCAAACAAACATGGGAAGAAGAGGAAGCCTGCTCGCCAATCCTTGCCAGCCTCTGTCAAGAAAGGACAAGGACCGCACCATCCCACCACCCTGGCACTTGACTCTGCCTTCTGCAGGGCTTCTGCTGCTGTTGCTGACTCTGCTGGTGCTGAGGTGCTCTGCTGGTGCTGCCCCTGGTGCTGGTGGCTTCTGCTGGTTGCTGACCTTGCTGGAGACCCCCTGACGGCAGTTGGACGCAAGAAGAGGCCGCTGCACCAAAGACCAACCCACCCCCCACCCCCAGCTCCACCTCCACAGAAAGCAGGCAGAGACCCAGACCAGAGGGACAGAGCCACTACTGTCCTCTTGGAGATTAGACACCACCAAGAGCAGCGTAAGGTCTCCTCTCTCAGCTGGTACACTTCGACATACCATCCCTCTAATAGAAGCTCTTTCTCACCTACATGAACCAGACCCTCATGGAAATGCCAAAGCCCAGTACCAGGTGATCACGGAGAAGGATCACATGTCTTCTGCAACCACCCTCCAGCCCGCCTGGAACGCCTGCTCTGACCCACGTCCAGGTCTGCTCCTCCACCCCAGGTGATGTCACAGCCCTTCCCAAGCTTTCATACAGCCCAAATCACTACCAACACACGTGCTAACATTCACACATAGCGCATAGCACCCCCATCTACACAAGCAACAGCTACACACCACACCACCACTCACACCAACACGGTCCACGATGCCCACCGATACCACGACAAATGCCACTGATGCAGGGCATTGCCACTGATCGCCACAACAGCCACCAGACGCCTCATCCGTCACCTCACGCTCAGCACCAGACAGCCCCACTACACTGCTCATCTCCTACCCCACAGAAGACCGGCCTCAGAACATCTGTCATCGGTCTTGGAACTGACGCTCCATGTCATGGAGGAAGGCCCTCTCAACATCACGGGCACTTGAGCCAGCTCTGCTCTGAGCAGCTTCCTCCACAACTCCACTGTTTGTCTCTCGAGGCCAGGCACCCGACTGGTGCCTCGACCAGCACCTCCAGCCACTGCCGCTCCCTTTACCCCTGAGACCGTGGCACGCCTCAGGATGACTAGAGCAAGAGTGCCACAGACTGGGTTGCCACCTGTTGATTTATCTTTGCTTTGGGAAACTTCTGGTAAATTTTTGCTTTTTAATAAAGTCTTACAGTTTGTTATTAATAAAGGTTATCTTTGCTTCCACACATCTACTCTCAGTCTTTTAGTCAATAAAGTCTTGGTGGAAATTTTAGAACATGTTTAAAGCCTTTGCAGCTGTGTGGATGGGTAATGATAGCTGTGGGATGGGCAGGGATATACCTGTGGATGGGTAATGCTTGTGGATGCGGTAGAGTATAGCGCAGTGGGATGGGCAGGGATACCTGCTGGATGGGTATATGCTGGGGAATGGGTAAATAGCTGGGAGCATGGGGCTGAATGCTGTGGGATGGGTAATTCATGCTTGTGGGATACGTGATAAAGCCCTCCAGTGCAAGCATAGTGTGACTGTATGTCCACCCGCTCCAGGTGCCCACCTGATGGCCCTTGATTATCAATAACAATTTAATCATTCATCAACACATTTCAACATAAACACAACTCTTTATTAAATGCCCTTGTTCATTGTAGGGCCCATCAACATACATGGCACAATCTCATCAGTGTGATGAGACAGGCTCAAGGAAAGCATCCATTAAGCATCTACCATCTCCTGTCTTGCCACTCCACTGCTCCAGCCGGAGTTGCAAACCCACGTGTTTCAGGAGGTTGCGCTGTCTTCTTCCCTTCACGATGAAGCTCTGTTGGGGCCTCGGCACATCCACAGTGTCTATCAGGTTTTAGTCCTTGCTCCACTTCACCAGGCTCCATTCCCCATTGCCTTGTTGACGGTCCACAAGCCTGTTCTGCAACACTGGGTAGCGGGTGTGCATGAGATTGGTGCAGGATGGCAAGCAAGCTTCCACCGATGTTCCTCACGGTCTCCTGGCGATGCTGCATTGGTGGTGAGAAGTACCCTGGAACCTATCTTGGCCAGGATGTCCAAAGGCGTTCTCTAACCACCCCGTCTTGCCCTGGACAGCCTGTAGTTGTAAGATCCTCTTCTTCACGGGTGAGGTATCTGGAAGTGTAGGGATTCATCGAGGTAGGTTCTGAGGGAGAAGGTGTCATCCCCCACAATGAAGTAGGCAGAAATCATTGTGTGTCCATTGGGCAGGGGGTCTGGACTCTGGGAAGCCATGATGAGTGTTGCCTTCCAAGCCCCCTCCTTGAGGTCACGGGCATTGTATACCTGGGCATCTGATGCTGAACCCGTTGCCTGAAGCATCGATGTACATGAACTTGCTAGTCAGCATCCGACCATGGCAAAGAGGATGATGCGAAAAGCCCTTAGTTTTGTGATATAGTGACCCTGAGTTGGCTGGAGCTTTGCAGCACGTGCTTGTCATCTATGGTCCAACGATCGTTGGGGAAGTTCCATTTCTGATTCCACTGGTCTGCAACTTTCTTCCAGACTTCTTCAGTGGAGGCGGCACTGGAGGAGCTCCTCCAGGTATTCTTCGATGATGGCCTGCACCACTTACTCTGACACAATGCTGAATGGGTGTTGTGTGGCACCCTCCAGGCATACTGCATGTTCCTGTACGTGGTCCTGGAGGCCAGGTTGGCACCAGAGTCAGTGCCACCTCATCCAGGGTCCAGGATGGCAGAAGTTGCTGTTTGCCTTGGTCAACCTGGGTCAGCCGCTCCACCAACTTCGTCAAACATGCTGGAGGCATCCTCATGAAGTTCTGGAATGCACGAGGGTCTCGTTCTCAGCTCCACCATCAGCTTGTTATACAGTCATTACTCTGCTCTTTCTGGCGATCCATCTTCGGACCCAGACACTTCTTGGCCCACCCTTTTTTCTTCGCGTAGAACAGGTGAAAGAGCCTGTAGATGGCTTCGCACTGTTTAGACACATTGTGTGCTACCAAAAGGTGTGATGATCCATGGTGGAGATATGGAGTGCTGTGGAAGAAGCAAGAGCAAGAGCAAGATGAAGGTGAAGAGGTCTGACACTGATGGCTGCTGGACCTGAAAGTGATATCCAGGTGATTTCTCCCCCCTTTTATAGAAAATATAGGTTTTGTCCGCTAGGTGTCCTTCTGCATCCTCTAAGACATCCCCAGACATCCTAAAATCTTGAGATACGTCCCCTATATGAACGTTTTTTCCGTTTTAATGCTCTTATATCGAGCTGCAGTCCGCTTACATCCTTTTTATGTCCATGCTACTAACGCTGCGTGATGTTCCGGTCCGTTTCGCTTCCTTTCTGTGTCCCGTTTTTCCGCTGGAGCGGACGGGAGTTGCGCGGATGCACAGCGGATGCAGAGCGATTACAGCGGACCGTGTAACAGATGTAGAACTTTGTTCTCCATATGTGTCGCGGATGTAGAATGACGCTGCGGAAAGTTCATCTGTTCAAAAAGTTTTGTGGAGCTCAAAATTGTTGAGTGGATGAAATCTCAGTAGACGGATGCTGGACGGTTAGAACGTATGAATCACAGCATGCAATCAGTACAGAATGGATGCATCGCTGTTAACCCAATGATGCTGAGCGTTTTTCTCATTTTACATTCCTCTTTCCATTCTGTTGTGCAGTGTGACATGGGCTTAAGTATTGTTCCACACCATGGCGTTAGCCCTCTCTCGCTGCTCCGTTGCATGCCAGATGGAACCCTGAAGGACTACCCAATAGACTTTAAAACTCCCTCCAAACTTAGTAGTAAACTGTACTCCTCTATCCTGATATATTTTATGAGTATTTGTATAGATATGCTTCACAAACAGTTTTGCAAGCTTTTTTGCAGATGGAAGTCCTTTACAGGCTGTAAGGTGGCCCTAGCTTAGAGAATTTAGTTCAATAACAGTCCAAATGATTGTATTCCCTCCACTTCTCAGGTAATTCTATGATAAAGTCCATTGCTTATTTCTTCCCATGGTTGTGTTGGCTCAGCTACTTGTTGGAGGAGGCCAGGGCTTCTTTCCCATTTTCTGTGTTTCATATGTGGCACAAATTGAGCAGCTTTTCCACATAGTCCTCGACTCAGGTTTCATTTTTTGGCCAACCAACATTCTTTCTGACTAAATGTAGGGTTTTTAAAGAACCTGAATGTCCTACCCAATCGTAGTCGTGGCTACGCTTTAGCATTAGATTTGCAACGTACAATAAGTTTATCCTCCTTCCAAGCCAATCCGTCATTCATTGTCAATTTGGTTTGATGCTTCAGGAACCAGGGATCGGTCAATCTAGGGTTTCTTTCAACTCACGTTGTCAGTTTGTCTTCTAGGCTTCTGGGGTTCACTTGGGTGGTTGGATTTGAGTGAATACTGGCTGCCAATTATTCTGATAGTTTTCTGATATCATAGTCTGCAACTAATTTCCTCTCATGTGACTGTCAAATGGGGTTTCCTTGACAGGGGCATCCACAATTGCTTTTTTCCTCTCTGGGATATACTGTATTTCACGTTCTGAAGTTGAACCACTTGAAATAATTGAGCCCAGCGGACTTGTTTTGGTGATCGCTTCCCAGCATCTGAAAGCCTTTGAGGTTTTGTGATTAGTCCAGACCTCAAATGGCTTTTTCACCCCTTCTAGAATGCCTCCAATGTCAACAAAGCCCATCGTACTGCAAATGCTTCCTTCTCCCAGAATCACTCATCTTCCTGTCTGTATCTGTAAGCTTTGGACACATAAGCTCAAGGCATCAGTCGGTTCGTGGAAGTCTTTTTGAAGAAGAATGGCCACCACTGCACATCACTACATCCAGCTTATGAACTATCAAAAGGTCTGCGTCAAACTGAGTGCCAGGAAAATGGTTCAGCTGCAAAGAGGCATTTTAAAGGTTTCAAAAGCTTTCTGACAGTCCTGGTCCAAGCAAGGGATTGACTGGGCTGTCGTTTGTGTGGGGAAGGCCCATTTTAACAACTCTGTCAAGGAGGGCGACCAGTCAAAGCAAAAGAAGGAATGAATTGTCTGTAAAAAATTGGCAAAACCCAAAAAGCTCTGAAGTTGCTTCGCATTTTGGGGGGTTTGCCAGTCCAGCATGGCTTTCACTCACCAGGGTCCATCTCAATTCCCGGTTGGATATTGGTAGCTAGGTAATCTTGTCACTTCTTGTGGAATTCGCATTTTGACAGTTATAACTATATAACTTGGCGGCCTAAAGTTTTTCAGCACTTGTCTGCATTCAATTTAACGTGTCCTCGATTAGTTTCACTGAATAATAAGGAATTCACTCAGGTATACAACGACCTCCTGTACAGGTGTGGATGTAACACTTCATTGATTGAGTTGTATAAATCTGCGGGGGCCCTTGAGTCAAAAGGCATAACTCGAAATTGGAAACTACCCAAAAGGCAGTTGAAGGCAGTTTTCCATCTTTGTCTGCCTCTTTTATGCGGACTCGGTAGTAAGCCTTCTTCTCAGATCTAGTTTAATAAAGACCTTGCCTTTTGACAGGTGGTTTAATAAAGGTGGTTTAAATGAGGGGAGAGATACATATGTTTGACACCATCTTGCGTTCATGCCCCTAAAATCAACACATAATCTCAAGCTGCCATCTTTCTTTTCTTTGATTTCTTTGAACAGCACTGGGGTGGCCAACCTAGATTTGGCAGGTTCAATGAAACCTCTGTCCAAATTGTTATCAATGTACTTCCTTAATTCAGTCATTTCAGCTGGTGTCATGGAAACATTTTTGGTTTTGGCAGTTTTGCCCCAAGTTCTAGCTCTATGGCACAATCAGTGGCTCAATGAGCAGGTAAAACATTACATTCCTCTTCACTGAATGCCTCAACCAAGTCGCTGTATTGTTTGTGTACTTTGGGGGAACCTGGAAGAAGGTCTGATGCCACTCTGTCTGGATTTTCAAATTGGAATCTCAGCAAATGAATAAAAGCATAGATATCATGTAGCTCTGGGGCCTGTTCATCGTGAAGTTGGGCCACCCAGTCAAAAGCATCCCCCTCATTCATTACATCTGTTATTGCAGTAACCAGATCTCGTTCTGTTGCATATTGGCCTCCTAATTGGTCTATGTGAGACCAGATTTGAATGAGGAAATAAGCAAAATGTTCATGGTGTCTGTCAAATGTGGCCTTGAACTGCATCTGGTCTGGTCTGGGGGGTGGTATCACCCTGGCAGCCGCAGGCTGAGCTGGAATGAGAGGGGCCTGATGAGGCATTTATCCACTTGGGAAGGGTCTTCTGAGGCCTGGCTGGGTTGGGCCTCTCTGGAAGAAGGGTCTCTGCAGGGTTGCTCTGAGTGGGGCCTGATCAGGACCTTGCCATGAAGAGCCTGATTGCTGCCTTATTCCCTGCATGAGGAAAGGTGGGGTGGCTGCCTCCTGCTGCCTGTTGATATCCCTTTGTTGGGAAGGGGTTGCTGATTCTCTCTGTGGCCAGGTCATTGCTGGCGCTGGCATCCACTGGTACTAGATCCACCCTTGATCAGGATAAAATCCCCTCCCTGGAGGGATACTTTCTGCAGGGGGTAAATTTCCTTCTGAGTGTGTGTGGGGGGAGGACTTGGAGGTGCCACATATCTGTTGTAGCCTGCATCTCTCATCTCTCCCTTAAAATTTGATCCTGCTGGCCTGGGCTGTTACACTGGCCATCTCCAACTGACACCGCAGTGAATTCCTCTTCCCTCCTCAACTTGGGAAAACTTTACACCTTAAGTTGCTGGAATGGCTCTGATAATTCTGCTAATGATCGACTTCAGGACGTAATCCTCTGATGTAATTGGAGCTCCACACCTCCAATCTGCCTCCTTTGCAGAATGTAAAGGGCTTGAGGAAAAGATTTCTTCAGGCAGCTTTTTCTCCAGTCCCGTCTGACAACTTCCCCATGAGTCTGTTCCTTTAGGCCAGGCTCCTAAATCTTGTCTCTCTTCCGCATGCCTCAAGGCATGCATCATCTCTTCCAAAGGGGGACTGGGGGATTCAATTAATCTTTCAGTGCCCTCCCTCAAGCCCCTTCTATCTCACCTCCAGTGTTGACTGATTCTTCAGATTGCTCCATTGCTGGAATAAAACCTGGGGTTCAGCAATCCCCGCTAGCTCCTTCTTGGGAGTGCTGAAAGTTGTTAGAGTTTCAGAATATTGTCAGCAAAAATCCATTTCTGTCAATAACTCCAAGATAACCATAATCTCAAAATACTTTTATTAGAACAGAACCTGGCACATTCTGTGGAATTCTCAAACTAAAAGTTTCCCCCGGACTTCCTACATTGTCCCAATCTACAAACCATCCCCTTTTTTCTCATCATCACATCACATGAACCAATCCTAAAGTAAATTCTAATTCTTTCTGCGCCATAGTCTTTAACCTTGAACTATCAAAAGTATTATATTTTGTCTACTAAGAACTACTCAATTAACATCACCCCCTCCCACTTTCTCCAGCTATGTGGTAGCAATGAATCATGATTCCATAGCTAACAATGATCTTTCTGTGCCAACTCAGAAAGCTCAAACTGCCCAAGGAGCTGCTGATCCAGTTCTATAGAGGAATTATTGAGTCTCTCATCTGCACCTCTATAACTCTCTGGTTTGGTTCTGCAACTGAATAGGACAGACACAGACTTCAGAGGATAATTAGCACTGAAGAAAAAACAATTACTACCAACCTCCCTTCCATTGAGGACTTGTATGCTGCATGAGTCAAAAAGAGGGCTGTGAAAGTATCTACATACCCCTCATATCCCGGACAAAAACTGTTTGAACTCCTTCGCTCAAAACAACGCTATAGAGCATTGCAGAACAGAACAACTAGACACAAGGACAGGTTTTTCCCGGAAGCCATCACTCGGCTAAACAAATAATTCCCTCAACACTGTTCAACTATTTACAAAGTCTGCACTACTATTACTGTTAATCTTCTCACCACCGCTTATCACCTATCCCCTCCCACTTGTGACTGTATGACTGTAACTTTGTTGCTTTATATTGACTGTTTCCTAGTATGATTTGATTGCTTATTGTACCCCATGACTATTATTATGTGTTGTACCTTATGATTCTTGACAAATGTATCTTTTCTTTTATGTATACTGAGAGAATCTGCACCAAGACAAATTCCTTGTATGTCCAATCACATTTGGCCAATAAATAATTCTAATTCTAATTCTAAAATACCCGAGAATCCTTTTTGCACCCATCCAATGCAATTGTATTGGTGCAGCAGTAAAGCAACTCAAAATGCTTACTGCACAAGCTATGTCTGGTCTGAACCACTATGACAGTTATAACAGGCTCCCTATTGCTGACTAATATATTTCTTGATCACAGGCTTCACTTTTGTCCTCACCCAAACTGTCATGAAAATCTGTACTCATAGGTGTTGGAGTAGTATTACAATCTTTCATGTAATATCTCTCCAACAACTGTTCTATTTTCCTTTGTTGACTGAGAATATAACCACCTTTCTCAGTTCTTTGTATTTCCACACCGAGATATTTTTTTATTTCTCCCAAATTCTTTAATTCAAATTTCTTCTCCAACTTACTAGCAAATTCTATCTGTGATACATTCTTTGCAATGAAGCAAAGATCAACCACAAATGCTAATAGTTGACAATCCCCATCTTGTAACTTTCCAGTGCATATGCAACCATGAACCTTGCAATTCTTGAACCCAAAACCTTTCAGTGCCTTATCTAGACATATATTCCAATTCCTGGCTGACTGCTTCAGCTCATAAATGGCCTTGTTCAATTTATGCACCATGTTAGGCCTTTTACTTTCATACCCTGGTGCTTCAACCATGTAAATTTCTTCCTCTAATTCTGCATTGAGGAATGCAGTGTTTATGTCAAAATGCCAGATTTTATGGCCATGTGCCACTGCCAACACTAGTGCCAGTCTGATGCTTTCACTCTTTACAGTTGGTGCAAATACCTCATCACAGTGCACATTTTTTTGTCTGTGAAAACCCTTGTGCCACAAACCTTGCTTTATATTGTATCTCATTATTGGGCAGTACTTTCTTCTTGTATACCCACTTGCACCCTACAGCTTTGCTACCCTGTGGCAAAGTCATAGATGTGAACACTTCATGTTCTCCCATGGATTTCATTTCCTTGTCAGTGGCTTCTTTCCATTTTATTTGTTCAATTTTAGGTAATGCCAATACTTCCTTAGAGTTCTTTGGCTCATACCATACATTACACACTTTAATTTTACTAGCAGAATATACCATTTTAACATTCAAGTCTAAAAAACACACCAATGACTGATTCAGCAGAATCATTAACTTCTTTATAAACATAGTAAGATGAGTAAAGTTTACAATACAATTTGTAGATTCTTTCAACTTAACATAAGCAAAAAACACAAGCAGCAGCTCAAAGGGCTCAGAACAGAACTCAGTTTCAGTTTCAATTTTCAGCAAAGCATATAGAGCCAAACCACACTCACACTGTCAGTTCCCATTGGCTGGTCTGTTGTCATGCTTACTCACTTGCTGATTTTGTTAACCATGTCTCTGCCAACCTTAGAGAAGTACATTCTAGATCCTAGAACCGTGATGGAGAACCTATGGCACATGTGCCCGAAGTGACACGCAGAGCCATCTCTCCAGGCAAGGAAGCCATCGCCCATTACTCTTCCAGGTTCCAGCGTGTCAGCCAGCTGGACTTCACATATGAATGTGCACCAAAAACCAGAAGAGCAGCTGCCCAGTGTGCATCTGTGTGCTGGGAAGACGATCTTCCGGTTCCCATGCGCACGTGCACTGGCCACCTGGTCTTTCAGTTTCTGGAAAACGTGTGTGTGAAGACTGGCCAATGTGCATGCATGCCAGAAACCAGAGTATCATCAGAGCTGCCAGCTAGGTGCCCCAGACTGTGGACACACGTTGCTGCCATGGGGTGGAGGGCTGGGACCACACAAGAAACCCACTCAGGCGGGGAGGAGGGGAAGCCCCATCCTGCCCGTCCTGGCTGGCAGCTCTGCTCCCCTTGCTTCTCCGGGTTCTGGCATGCTGGCCAGCTCGGACATGGGGTAGTTGACTGCCCAGCTAGCAAATGCTGTCCCGCCTACTACTCCTGCCGCCGCCAGGTACCAAGAGGACAGCAGTGGTTCACATGTGCAGCCCCCCCTCCCAGAACAGCAGCAATGGCAGCCACAACAGGGTGAAAGGCAGGAGCAAGAACTGCTGCTGCCGGGGTTGAGGGGGTGGCGGTGGTTCAAACATGCAGCCCCGCTGCCCCAGAAGAGCAGCAGCAGCAGCAGGCATAGGGTGAAAGGCAGGAGCGAGAACCACTGCTACTGGGGCTGAGGGGGTGGTGGTGGTTCATATGCGCAGCCTCGCCACCCCAGAAGAGCAGTGGCGGCAGGCCGGGGTGAAAGGCAGGAGCGGGAATCACCACTGCCAGGGCCAAGGGGGAGTTGGCAGTTCTCATTTCTGTCTTTTGCCCTTTTGTGGCTGCCACTGCTGCTCTTCTGGGGCAGCAAGGCTGTGAAAAGCTGACTCCACATGGGAGGAACATCAGTTTGGCACTGGGGTAAGAGGTGTGCTGGCTGGGAAGCAGTTGTGCTCCTTTGGCAGAAGTGGTCGTGGTGGGTTTCTGCTGGCTTGTTCTTGGTGGCAGGTTGGAGAGAAGCGCTTCATCCCAGCCAGAGTTGGGGTGAAGCTCTCCCACCTGCTCGCCCCCAAACCCAATCCCTGGGAACGCCAATGCCCCTTCCCTCTGAGGCCAGGAAGGTACTCCGGTTTTCCAGTGGAGGGAGCTGGCATTTTCTCCCTGTCCAGGGCTGTGGAACCAGGTTGTCGGTGGAGAGATCCTGCCATCCTGATGGGGACCAGGGGTCCAGGCAAGGAGGCACAAAGATCCCTGAAAGATCCTTGACTTGACCACAATTGAGCCCCAAATTTCTGTTGCTAAGTGAGAAATTTGTTAAGTGAGTTTGGTCCCATTGTATGACTTTTCTTGTTAAGTGAATCACTGCAGTGGTTAAATTAGTAACATGGTTGTTAAATGAATCTGGCTTCCCCATTGACTTTGCTTGTCAGAAGGTCACAAAATGGGGTCATATGACCCCAGGACATTGCAACTTTCATAAATATGAGCCAAGTGCCTGAATTTTGATCACATGAGGATACTGCAATGGTCATAAGTGTGAAAACTTATAAGTCACTTTTTCAATGCTGGTATAACTTTGAATGATCACTAAGTGAACTGTTGTCTGTCGAGGTCTACCTGTATGCATTCTTTTATAGCTTTACCTTCTTGGAGGTATTTGGCAAGAAGACTTTTCCTGCCCATACAACTGCAGCACATTTCTTTCTCTCTTCTTAGCCACAGCTTGCCTGAACATCTTTTGGTATCTTTTGGTATGAAATCTGGGCTTTTGTCACCCTGCATTAGACAAACTGTCACTTTTGATCAGGCTGCCTGGTCTCCAACCCAAAGTAATTGAGCACAGCAGGGTAGCTAGAATGAAACTGAAATGTGAGAATGCTCTTTGCTCTGTCGTGCTGAAAAAGTCCTGAGAGGAATGCTGCTGACATCTGTGGAAACAAATGGGCCCAACCATCCCCTCTTGATTGGAATCTGACATTGGTCCAATCAGTTCAAAGCTGATTCAGAATAATTTCTAATCAGGAGGAATATCTTGATTTGGCAAATCAAATTGAGCTATTGAATTGGGTTTGTCTGTTTATCCAATTATCAGCTGTCTAGATTGCTGAAATAATCCTATGGGCATCTGAGCCCATAGGAAGAATGGGAGCGTGGAAAATGTCTCAGAAGAGACCTGCCCTAGTGTCTTCAACTGTAAAAAGGAGCGGGGAGAAGTATACTTTCAGACTTGGGACATATATGGGAGAATAGCAATAGCACTTGTATACCACTTCACAGTGCTTCACCACACTCTCTGAGTGGTTTACAATGTCAGCATCTTGCCCTCCAACAATCTGAATCCTCATTTTACTGACCTCAGAAGGATGGAAGGCAAGGGTGGGCTGCTGGGGGTTTGCAGGGGTTTGGGAGAGCCTCTAGCTAAGATTACTGTGCAGTTCAGAGAACCCCAAAACCCCACTCCTGGCTGGCCTCGACCACTCCTTCCCTCCTCTCCCAGGGGTCCCCACATTTTGGATGCAGATAAGTGCAGGGCATGCACAGAGGCTTGGGGAGGGCAAAAAATGGACCTCCTGGAAATTTGGGAAGGCCAGAAATGGGCCCATTTCCAGCTTCCAGAGAGCCTGCAGAACCCAGGGAGGCCATTTTCACCCTCCTGGAAGCTCAAGAAAAGTCCCCAGAGCCCAGGAAGGGCAAAAATGTCCCCCCCCCCACTATGGTGCAGGAGGCTGACTAGGCTACATCCACCATGGTCACACCCACCCAGCCACCGGGCAGAGAACCCTTTGCTAATTTTTTTGAAGCCCATCCATGATAGAAGGATGAGTCATCCTTGAGCTGGTCAGGATTGAACTCCAGACTGCAGAGTTAGCCTGAAGTACTGACAGTTGCATCACCAGCAGAGGTGGGATTCAGCAGGTTCTGACCAGCAGGTTCAGGAGAACCGGTAGTGGAAATTTTGAGTAGTTTGGAGAACCAGCCAATCCCACCTCTGGCTGGAGATTTTACAGTATCCTTCCCCTGCCACGCCCACCAAGCCACACCCACAGAACCGGTATTAAAAAAAATTGAATCCCTCCACTGATCACCAGGTTTCCAGTCTCTATGTACCCAGCTTTGACCTTCTGAAGGAAAGACTAGATAGAAATTTAATACTGGTACATACAATTGGTTTATGATATTTTCAGTGCCTCCATTTGGATTGAAGAAAAGTTCTCTAAAGAAGCAGTACCCATTGTGTGATCAGTGCCACCGAAGTTACTTTTTTACATGTTCATTTTCTAAGTTGTTTCAATAACGTTTTATAAATCTCAGCAATAATATGTTCATTGTTTCCACATAATGAAAGTTCTAATTCATTTTTAACAAAATGAAATCCATAGCACTTTTTATCCACTTTAAACCTTTTTGTAAGCCCTATTTCAGAAATCCGGAAACTCAGTCAACAAACACATTTACTCACAGGTTTGGTGAAAAGTAGTTTATTGTAGATTGTTTCCTTCCAGTGGGCAAACAATCCCAATCAAAGCCAGCGCTGAGAGTGAACGCCTTTTATGCTGCATCCCCTTCCCATTCCCAAACTAGCATCCGCCTAACTAATTAACCCCATGCGCCACCACCCCACAATCCTGATTGCATTTATATCTGACGGCCAGAACACACCTAACCCCAAAGTGCTAACTCATAAGCCAAAGAAAAGGAAACCACAATAAGATGAGTTCCCCCCCTCATCACTGGAATGCAATACAATCCTTACGCCCTGCAATTAAAGATAGTTCGGCAGGAACTTGCAATGGATCCACCTCATTACACGCTGTAACTGGAACAGCCAACAGTCCCGTGTTGTTTCAGCAAGGGGAACAGCTAGTCGGGTAGGAGGCGCAGATTCGGAGACTCATCTCCCGCTCCCTATTAGGTGGCAATGTGTCGGGCATGATCAGTGAAGCCTGATACTTTCTTTCAATTGCTGATAAATAAACCAATGGCAAGCATAATCTTCTGATTCAAGTTTTTCCAGAATTGAAAGATAAAATTTTACCATATGTCAACCAATCTGGCTTTGCCATCATTTCTTTTCTAAAAAGACAGCACTCCAGAGGGTTAATGTCATAGCCCAGAAGATCATTGGTTGCCCTCTCCCCTCTTTGGAAGAGCTTTATAGCTCCTGCTGCCTTAAGAAAGCTCAAAACATTCTCAAACATGCATCTCATCCTGGGAACCCCTTTTTTTGAACTATTACCATCTGGCAGACGGTACAGGAGAATAAAAACAAGGACAAATAGGTTGAAAAACAGCTTCTATCCCAGGGCAGGAGCTCTTGTGAATTCTACTGTATATTAGTGCAATATCAGGGGCTTTCAGTTCAATGTATAGAATGTGAAAGATGTGTGTCTGTGTTTATTTTCATAATCATAATGTACACTAAAGATGGTATTTAATTTTGTTGTACAAGGTGCAATCACAATAAAGTAAATTAAACTAAAAAAACTCTCTGCGACAGCATCCAGAGAGGTCTTTGCAGAGAGTCTTGTTTCATATTTATTCCAAACTCTTAGTATGGCACATCTAACAAAATGGTTATTAAAATCAACATTAAAGTCATACAATGGGACCAAACTTTTGTCATACCAGAGGTAGCCATGCCATCCAAACCTTAATTCATGTCCCTCTAATTCAAGTAACCTCTTATTTTGTAAATTCACCCATTCTTTTGCCCAGGTCAAACAGCATGCATCAAAATACAATTTCATATCTGGTAGGCCCAAGCCCTCTTTTTCCTTGGCGTCTTGCAATAGCTTATATCTAATTCTTGATTATTTTTTTCTCTTGCCATATAAAATTAGAAATATCCTTCTGCCGTTGTTTAAATGGGTTATCAGATGTAAACGTTGGTAATGCCTGAAATAAAAAAAGCATCTTTGGTAAAATATTAATCTGAATTACAGAGATTCTTCCCAGTAATGATAAAGGCAATTTATCCCATCTTTGTAAATCTTATTTAATATCCCTTCAAAGAGGAACATAGTTATTTTCAAATAGTTTTTTTTAATTTTTATTGATTTTAAAACAAACATAAACAAACATAACATAAAAGCATAAACCATCTTCCATATTCCAAACTCACTTCCATACAGTGTGCTGGTTGGTACATATTATTTTGTGCAATTATTTTGTAGTCTTCTATTACAATTACATTTTATCTCCTCTCATATTTTCAATCAAATGTCAAGTACATTAATATCTTTATTAATCAATCATTGACTATGTTCCGTTTGGAAATAAGGTGCACGAGACTGGGTTCCAACAAACAGCTCTTTTATTAAACAGTAAAGCAACTGGTAATGGAACATTTCCCCAAGCTGCGGCAGCCCTTCTTATAGCGGCTTGCTTGCGGCTTGTGGCCAATGGCAGTAGTTCAAGTGTTCCCGCCGTCCGGCGGGCCAATCGGAATGGCTCCCAAGTAACCAATCCAAGAACAGCCTTCTCGGCCAATCAGTTTAAGGTATTTGGAGTCTTCCAAGTTCTATACACAACACCCCTCCCCCCTTGGTTTTGTCCAACGTGTGTCATGTAGTCATGCAGGTAGGTGGGGCTTTTTCGACTCCTGGTTGACCTGCGCAGCTCAGTCTCAGCATGGTCCTCAAACGGTTCGGATGGGATTGCTTTCTCTCTGCATCTTCTCCATGGAATCTCCTGGAAGGGTGAGTCAGCCTTGCTGCTCCCGTCTGACTTTCTCGGGCTGGTTGAGGTGGCTCCGCCACTCCCTCCTGGTTTGTCCAGGCTGGTCTAGCTGGCCTGGCTGTCTCCTTCCAGGAAGGTCTCACCTCGTTCTCCTGTTCCCGGACTTCTTCTCTGGAGGTCATCTAATTGTGAGTGCTCTTTTTGTTTTATTTGGGTTTCTTTGT
>BHFT01033975.1:0-47445 GCA_004320025.1 Laticauda laticaudata
AGCCTGGATTAATTGCTTGAGGGGGAGTGTTTTGGGGGGAACATTTCTCTGCTGACCACCAGCGGTCCCCAGCCCACCAGTTGGCAACCACTGCTCCAAAGCAGTATTCCAAAGTACTGGTTATCCTCAACTTATGGCCATAATGGGGCCCATAATTTATGTTGCTAAGTGAGACATATGTTAAGTGAATTCTGCCCCATTTTATGACATTTCTTGCCAGAGTTATTAAGTGAATGACCACAGTTAATAAATTAGTAATCTGGTTATTAAGTGAATCTGGCTTCCACACTGATTTTGTTTGCCAGAAGATTGCAAAAGGGGGATCACGTGGCCCCAGGACACTGCACTGGTCGTAAGTATGAAACAGTTGCCAAGCATCTGAATTTTGATCCCATGATCCCAGAGTTGGCTGCATAGATTGTAACTGTGAGGAAAAAGTGTCATAAGTCATTTTTTTCAATGCCACTGTAATGTTGAACGGTCACTAAAGGAACTGTTGTAAATCGAGAAGTACCTGTTCCACTGTAATCCTGTAGAAAGGACGACATACGTGTTTCTCAAACTCAGTTACTATAAGGCTTCAACTCCCAGAATTCCCCAACCAGGTGTAGTGGCCAGGGAATTCTGGGAATCAAAGTCTAATCCATACCAAGGTTGAGAAACACCTGCTTTAAAATTGAAAGATGGTTTTATTTGTTGTTTTTGTTGTAAAAATAAAAACAAAGTTCAAAAAACAAAAAAATAAACACCTGCTTCATAAATAGTTCTTGAATTATGAAGGAAAATGAGATTGAAATTTCCATCACAGGTCATTGTGGTTGTAAAGTTAAGTCAGACTTGATTTTGATGACTATTTTACTACGGCTGTTAAGCGAAAACCAGAGTTGTAAGCACAATCTTGTTCTTCCAAATAGATGATTTTGGGGGCAAACTATCCAAAAAGTGCCAGGAATTCTGATCTGATCATTGCGACACATCATAAATGTGCCCGAATTGTGGTCATGTGGCCATGAGATGGTGCGATAGTCGTGAGTGTGAGGACCCTGCTTTTTTTCAGACAACTGTGGCAAGAATGGTCCTAAAATGGGGCAAGACTCATTTAACAAATGTCTCATTTAGAAATGAAAATTTTGGGCTTGACTGCGGTCTTAAGTAGAGGACTACCTGTACTAAGTTGCTTGCTTCCCATGAAAAAAATCAACTCTCAATTGTGGTCGTACATCAAGGATTAACTGCATTTGTAGTTCAGCCCACCCAAATTGATCCAATGCATTGAGAGAACCACTTAAAATGACAAATTATTTCACGGGGGGAATCGAGTTGTCCACCAGTTCTTCAAACTGCTTGAATTTATCCCATGGGGCTAATTGAGATATTTTTCTGGGATTCAAAAACCTTCAATTTTCCTAGCCAAAACTGTTGACATCCTGTCGGCGCCAGATGCAAAAAATGACCTTCTCCCAACATTGCAATCACTTTACACCCGCCTCTTCTTTTGAAAACAAAAGGAACCAAAAACGCAGGAAAGAAGAAATTATCAGCAAATGGGCTAATTTATCTGACATTCAGACCTACAAGGCCGAAGAAGCAAAAAGCAAAGCTTAATCTACAAAACTTATTTGGAACATGGTGGCGCCTGATCACAATTTAAGCTATAACAAGATTGAGCTTAGACGTCAAAGCCCTCTGGCCTTTTCCAAAGCTGGCATATTTCAAATGGCAAAAACCAGAATAAAGGTTAGAAAGGGGCACTCCTTGACTTACAGCCATGAGTAGTAACTAACCTTAGTAGTGACGAAGGAATTCTGGGAATCAAAGCCTACACCTGGCCAAGGGTGGCAAACAGTTGCTTTATAAGTAGTCCTTGAATTATGACCACAACTGAGATCGAAATTTCCATCACACCTCATTGCGGTCGTAAAGTCAAGTCAGACCTGATTTTATGACCATTTTTACCACGGCCGTAAAGCACAATCTCACTCTTCCATCCAGGCGGGGAGGGGGGGAGGGTTGGGTGCGTTCAAACTATCCAAAAAGCATCACGAATTGCAACCATGTATTGACAGATCCACTTAACAAATATCTCTGACTTAGCAAGGGAAATTTTGGGCTCAACTCGACTCGGCTCAGGGATCACTTGCACTGCAGCCAATAGCTCCCCACTGATGGGGGGCGAGTTGGTCAAGGACTCACCCGGTCCCACGTGCACAGGGAGGGTCTCCCTTTCTGACGTGTCCCATTGATGTCGGACACATGGATCATCTTCTTGCTTAATCCAGGATAAGAAGTCATGGGCGGACATGAGCCCCTGGGCGCCTGCAGGAGAACAGAAGGGGTGGGCTCAATTCGCAGAAGGGATTTGCCCCCAAAATGCAGGAGGGGACAGAGCCTAGAGAAACACACCAGCCCCAAGCAAGACCACCCACCAAGAGTCTCAGAATCACTCATGTTTGCACCCGGGAACAATTGGCCTTGTGCATTCAATTCACCCAAATAAACCTTGGCAAATTTAAGAGAGGTGGACTTCAGTTCAGCTGGTTGAGCAATTCTGGGAGCTGAAGTCCAACCCTCTTAAAGTGGCCGAGCTTGAACTCTGCTTAAACCAACAGGCTGGGCCATCCAGTGGATTAAGCCACCGAAACAAGCCATGATGAAATTATATCCATGCTGTTCCCTCCAGCCATGTAGAACTTTCAATGGGTCAGGCTACCATAAATTGAAAATATCTGACCTTAAAAGCACCCGTGCTGTCAAAACTCTGCCTCGTGGCTGCCATTTTTCAACCAACCTATACAGGAGGGTCAGAATCTGCCTCCCCCACCCCGTTTTTCCTCCCAACAGCAGCCCCCTCCCTCGCCCATCACCTGTGCACGGATCGGCTGCCAGGCCCCTGTCCTCGGAGAAGGGGCCTCCTCCACTGAACGCCCCCTCCTGCTTGATGCGTGTCAGGATATCCGGTGTGGAGACCAAGGGTCCTGGGTTCGAGGGAGAGAAGGTGAGGAGAGACTGAGGCAACTTGGAAACACAGCCTGGGACCCCGACGTGGGGCAGAGGGCAGCAGCCAACCCCAAACCCTCCTCGACCCACAGGCTCAAAATGCACCCTGCTGGGGGGAGAAGAAGGGCTGGGAGGGGGTGTCCTTCCAGCCATTGTGGAGCAAGAATGGGTGCCTGCAGGACGGGGGTGCATTTGGGGTTGGGCAAGGCTGAATGTGGGCAGGGGTACCCTGTGGGTGGAAGCTGCAGAAAGCAATTCTGGTTTTATTCAGTGGTTGGCTGGAAGCGGTGGACCAGGATCAGACAGTTTTCCTTGGCATGTATGTGGTTCTAGGGAGGGAGGGAGGTAGGGAAGAAGGAAGGAAGAAGAGAGTGGAAGGGGAGGTGGAAGGAAAGAGGGAAAGCAGGAAGGAGAAATGGATAGAATAGAATAGAAAATAGAATAGAATTCTTTTATTGGCCAAGGGTGGTTGGACGCACAAGGAATTTGTCTTGGTGCAAATGCTCTCAGTGTCCATAAAAGAAAAGAGACATTCATCAAGAGTCGGGAATCATCAGGTACAACACTTGATAATAGTCATAGGATATAATAAGCAATCCAATCATACTAGGAAACAGTATAAATCATAAGGATACAAGCAACATACAGTCATACAGTCACAAGTATGAGGGGATGGGTGAGTGTGAGGGGATAGGTGACGCATGAAAGGATGAAGGAGAGAGAAAGGAAAAACAGAAAGAATGGAGATAGGCAGGGAAAAGAGAAGGAAGGAAAGAATGACAGGGAAGAAAAAAAAAGGGAAGGAAAGAGTAATGCTTGGAAGAAGGGAGTCAGTGTGGGAGGGAGAGATGGGAGAAAGCAAGAAAGGGCGGAAAGAAGTGGGGGGGGTGGGAGAATCTGGGTGGAAAGGGAGGCAGGCAAGAAAAGATAAACAGGAAGATAAGAAAGAGATAAAGCAATCTCAGAGAAAAAGGAGGAACCAGCAGAGAAGGAAGAAAGGCAAAACAAAGTTAGTTTTGCTAAGCCATGGAATCTCATCTCCAGCACTCTGCAAAGTAAGTGGATTTTTTTATGTGTGGTGTGGTGTGTGTGTTTGTGTCCCAAACCTCACAATTTAGAATCGGGATAGAGCTGGAAGGGACCTCGGTGTGCAACCCTCTGCCCAAGCAGGAAACCCTTTCAGAATGACAGAATAATAGAGTAGGATGGGACCTTGGAGGTCTTTTAGTCTAGCCCCCTGCTCAAGCAGGAGACCCTATACAACCTGACAATTAACCCCTTCCAAACCAGAGCCCACTCCCAACCCTCTGGTCCCTTCCCCCCCACACCTGTGCAAGGCTCGGGGATCACGTCGCGCTCCTTCGCGCTCGGCGGCTCCGGGATGCTGGATTCGGGCACTGCCCGCTCAGCCCTGGGGTGCATCTCAGGTTTAGTGACGTTGATGTCAGTGCCTGGAAAACGGGGGCGCAATCAAAAAGGCTGCTCAAATAGGGATCTCAGCTCCCCCCGTTGGGTTTCCCCACCTTGCAGGGTTGCCGTTGCCACCTGAAAAAGCCACCGGTCCACCAATACAGGCAGTTATTGACTTGCAGCCATGACGGAGCCCAAAGTTTCCGTTTCTAAGCGAGATGGCTGTTAAGGGAGTTTTGCCCCCGCTTAAGACCTCTCTTGCCACGGTCGTTAAGTGAATCCCTGCAGTTATTGAATTAGTCACATGGTTGTTAAACGAATCCAGTTTCCTCATTGATTTTGCTTGTCAGGTTACAGGGATCGTGTGTCCCCAGAGTTACGGCAGTCGTCATAAATATGAGACAGCTGCCAACTGGTATGAATTTTGATCATGTGACCACGGAGATGCTGCAAAAGGCATAAGAGAGAAAAACAAGTGAAAAATCACTTTTGTCAATGTCGTAACTTCGAGCAGTCACTAAACTGTTGTAAGTCAAGGACCACCTGCAATATGTCAAAAATTCAAAAAATGCACCTTCACATGGTCCTTGATTTACAACCATTTGTTTAAAGTGCCCCTTTGACATTCCAATGGTGCTGGGAGAAAATAAAGTAACTTAGAACTGATCCTCGCACTTATGACCGTCACAGCGTTCTTGGGGTCACTGATTGCCATTTAGCTCCTATTTATGATGATGACACAGTCCCGGGTCCCACGATTGTCACTTGCAACCTTCTAACTTTAAAATCAAATAAGGGCAGCCAAACTCGCTTAACAAACTTGTGCTTCGCTTAACAACAGCAGCAATTCACTTAACAACCAGCAACAAAAATGATTCATTGAACTGCAATGTTTAACGGACGTTCTGATCCCAATTGGGGTTGTAAGTGAAGGACTAGCAGTAAGGACATATAAAGAGACCGGCGCGCTGCCGGTTAACCTGATTATACCGAGTGCTAGCAAGGATTCGTAGTTTTCCTTCATAAGACTGTTGTACATGTCTTTCTGCCAATCAGCCAAATTTTTCCACTCATCGGCGGAGAAATAAACCGCAATGTCCACAAACGTAACAGGCATCTGCAAATAAAACAGAACAAAACAAAACAAAAGACTTCAAGAAAGGCAAAAGGCAGATTTCACACCCAGACCCTCAATTTTTCGTGCCTTCCCAAACATGAAGTCACATCCCAAGTTGCCATCGCTCCAGTTCTTCCCTGAAAAACTTTGCAAAAAAAGATGAAAGAAAAATTAGATGATCACAGACATCCTTCCCAGATTGTTATTAATTAAATTTTTAAATTAAATTAAAATTGGCTTCCTTGCTGAAAAAAAAAAATTACCCAAAGCGAATCCAGTGATCACTGATGAGCAGCAGTCTGGTATTTTTCTTTCTATTAATATTTAATTTTTAAAGTTTCTTTTCTTTTTCAAATTAAGATTTTTTCTTTTTAAGATTAAAGATTGTTTTGCCTCTAAAAATGGCTAAAAGTGAGTTCAATCCAGTGACAATTAATAAAAAAACAAGATACATTTAATTTTTTTCCTTCTTAGCTTGTATTTTAATTTTGTTTCCTTTCAGGATTTCTGTTTTTACGATTAAAAAATTTGCCACTAAAAAATAAATAAACTAAAAATGATTTCATTGTGAATCCAGTGTTCCAACTGACAAGTTTTTTTAAAAAATAGTTTTTTAAAGTTTTTCTTCCTATTTTATATTTTAATTTAAAAAAAAAACTTTCAAGTTTAAAGATTATTTGGTTAGCAAAAGATTACTAAAACTGATGACTGATTGGTAGAAAATATAAGATACATTAGAAAAAAATCCCTAGCTCGTATCTTTCATTTTTAAAAATATACCTCCCAATTTAACCATCCTGCAAGAAGGTTGATCTAAAGGGGGTGGGGGGTGGGGGAAGGATTGATCTTAAGTAGGGTCTCCAAACTTGGCCACTTTAATAAGACTTGTGGACTTCAACCCCCAGAATTCCCAGCTCTGGACGTTGAAGTCCACAAGTCTTAAAGTGGGGGAGTTTGGGGAGCTCCGGTCTTAAGACCAGAGGGGGCAAAGGGGAGACCCTAAATGGATTCTCCCCACTTGGAGCCCATCAAATCAGGGTTTGCGTCCCATGGAAAAAGTTGGAGGACTTGAGTCCATCATCCTCCGGAGGTGTCGGGAGGGCAATTCCCTTCCTACCCATCTGAGACCCAGTTCTGGCCCCAGCCCTTCCCATCTGGAAGCCACCGGAGCGGAGAAGAGGCCCAGATTTAGCCCACGGTGGTTCCTTCGGGAGAACCGTTAACCACCCTCTTCCCTCCCCAGGACTCCTTCTTCCACGCAAGGCACCGGCTCCCTTCCGCCCTGAGGACCCCTGACCTTGGGGGTTTCTCCCTTGGACCCCGGGGGCAGCCTGAGGACCCAGAAATTGCGGCTCTTGAGGAGGTTCTCCATGTTCTCCAGCCTCCTCTGCAGCAGGCCGTATTCCTGGATGAGGGTGCCCAAGACGGCCCACTTGTTCTCCAGCTGGTTGCCGAACTCCATGGCGGTCTTCTCACAGTCCAGGAGTTTCTTCTCGGCCGTCCCGGACCGGCCTTCCAGGCTGAGCAGCCGGGTGGCCAGCAGGTCGATCTTCCTCTCCATGGCTTGGACGGTGGCCACCACGCTCCAGAGGGAGGCCTCGGCCGTGTGCAGCTGGGCCTCTCGCATGTGGCTGAGCTCGGGCACCAGGGGCGGTTGGAGGGGCATCAGGTGCTGGGCTTCCACGTTCCATTCCTGGAGCTGGAGAAGACCAAGGAGGAAGAGGAGGAGATGGGAGCTCAACCCTTGCGGAGCGGCCCCCACCAGGGAACCCTCAGCCGAGGGGACGACTGCCAACTGCAGGTCCTTTCAAACTCACAACAGCACTGCGAAAGAGGCTCAGGACCGTTTTTCACACTTACGACCAACCGTTGCGGCACTCCCCAGGGCCACGGGATCTAAATTCTGCTGCTTGGCAATTGACTCGTATTTATGACGGTCGCAGTGTCTCTAGGGGTCACGTGAGACACACACACCTCTTGTGAACTTCTGACCAGCAAAGTCAAGGGGGGGCAAATTGGATTCACTTAATGACTGTGTGACTAAGTAGTAACCAAATTGCTTACTTAACAACCGCTGGGGCCACAAAGGTCGTACAATGGGCGAAAACACACTTAACAATTGCCTTGCTTAGCAGCAGAATGTGGGGGTTCAGCTGTGGTCATAACTCGAGGACTACCTGCATATGGAATCTACCAGCCACCTTGTGGGTGATAAAACAGGGACTGAAGTCAGGAGGCCCAGAATTCCTGGTCAATGCGAGCTGGCTGGGAATTCTGGGAAATGGAGTCCCCAGAGCCGGAAAGTGCCAGCTTGGAGGAGGCCGACTGAAAGACAAAGCGGGGGGGGGGGGGGGGGGGGGGGGGAGCGTTGTGTGTTTCAGGCCATTCGCTTCTGATAAGCCTGTCCCGCCCTGCAGGGCTGTTGTGGAGTCACACCCACGCTCGCTTTGAGGAGGGAGGGAGGGGTCCTCACAGAGCGGCCTCAAAGGGGGGACGCGCTCTGCCCCCCCACAGGCGTGCTGTTTCAAAGGAGAGGGATCAAATGGGTCCCTGAAGAAGGGAACCTTCTAGATCCCTCGGGTCATTGGGGTCTCCTGGGCTCCTTGGGCGGGGGGAGAACCCCCTGGATCGACCAGGGCACAGGGCCCAGCCCTGGGACGGGGATCTACTCGTCCCTTGGGATGAGGGCTGCCGGGGTCTTCTGGATTCCTTGGGGTGGGGGGGCAGGGGAGGATCGCCGGAGGGAGGGGCGCAAGGGATCCCTTGGAGTGGAGGAGTCAGGGGATTTCCTGCTTCCCCTGGGGGTGGTCAGGGGATCCACCGGACGGGATGAGTGGTGGGGGGGGGGGAAGGAATCTCCTTGATCCCCTGGGACTGGAGGGCAGGGAGGGGGGTCTTCTGAATGAACTTGGGACGCGCGTGAGCGGGGTCCCGTGGAATGATCTCCCGGATCCAAAGGCGGGGGGAGGGGGGGAGAAGGCTGGGATCCCCTACGGGGAAAATCTCCCGTGGGAGGAGGGGGACTTTTGGGGAGAGCGAGGACCCCCCTCCCCAAAAACTTGCTCCGCAGCGGCATCCCCGCCCCTCCCAACTCCCCCCCCTCCTGCACGGCAGAGGCCGAGCCGGCGGACTGAGAAGCCCCCCCACCCATCCTTCCCGCTGCCCCCGCAAAAGCCCCAGTGCCCCCTCCCGCAGGCGGTCCGATCTCCTCGGGAGAGAGCCCCCTCCAATGGGATCCCGGTGCCGGGCCTGCTGGGCGACCCCGGCCCGCCTCCCCCGGCCCGTCGGGGGTCTCACCTGGGCGGGGGCCCACTCCGCCATGGGCGGGCAGCGGCACTGGGAGGCAGGGGCGGCGCTGGGGCGGAGGGGGCGGGGGCCGGGCGGGGTGGCGGCGCGGCGGCGGCGGGCGGCGGCGGCGGCGGATCGGCCGAGAAGCCTCGGGCGCTGCTGGATCCTCGCCGGGAGGCGCCCCCTGCAGGCTAAATAGGCACGGCCCCGCCCTCCGCCCCGCCCCGTCCCGGGACCTGAGCCCCACCCACCCCCCGCCCCTCGGGTCCCCTCCGCAGGTGCCTGGCGGGGCGGGGGCGGCGCCGGGGCACCCAGCCAATTGGAGCCCAGGGATGGGGTCTCCGCTCGACCCCCGTCCCAGCCCCGAGGAGGCGCCGCATCCCAACCCCGTCCCCCGTTTTGCCTGGCTGTGTCTTCTGCCTTCCCTCCCGCGCCGCTCCAGCGGGGATCTCCTCTTGGTCCCCCCTCCCCCCAAGGCGGCTGTTTCACATGTTTTTTCGAGGGACACGTGTATTGGGAGCCCCGGGTCCGAGGCAGCTAGAGTGGCTCGGCTTCCAGATACTGGATCCCCGCTTTCGTCCCCCCATCTTAGCGCGGATGTGGCTGCTTCACGGGCTTTCCGATCCGTGCG
Source organism: Laticauda laticaudata (assembly GCA_004320025.1). NCBI lineage: Eukaryota > Metazoa > Chordata > Lepidosauria > Squamata > Elapidae > Laticauda > Laticauda laticaudata. Next base: position 9,444 of record BHFT01033975.1, read on the forward strand.
TGGGAGGCTCAGGGCAGCCTAAGGACCTGGAATTCTCCCTCCCCAGGGGTGAGGATCTCCCCTTGGTCCCCTGGCCCTCAGCAGGCTGCTTCACATGTGCGTCGGCTGGACACTTGTACTGGATCTCCCCTTGGTCCCCCATTCCAACCCCAAAGATGCTGCTTTACATGTGCTTTGGGGAGCTGCCGGCCGAGCTGTTTTGGCCACGACCCGGATGAAGCTCACCTTGGTCTTTGCCAGGCCACCTTGATCTCCCCAGTGAGGATTTCCTCTTGGTGCCCCACCCCAGCAGCCTACTTTGACCTTTTTCCTCCCATTGGCTCAGCTAGGAGCGACAGGCTGGTTTCCTCCTACCTTCCTCCAGCTGCTTTTGAACCCATCACCTAGCCTCTACCCCAAGATTTCTGGGTGGTGTCCCAGCTACATCCTTGTGTCTTCTTCCAGCCAAGTCAATTTTGAAAAGGATCTCCTCTTGGTCTCCCATCCCAGATCCAAGGTTGGTCTTTTTCTCACCCATTTGCTCAGCCGGGACATGCAAGTAGTTTTCTTGCTTCTCGCTGCCCTTCCTAACCTGCATCTCTGAGACTTCCTGGTGGTACTCCATCCAATTCCCATCCACATCCTCGTGTGAAATCCACACATCCATGGAGCTCCCTGCTTTACAACTGCTTTTGGGGAAGCAAAACTGGTGATTGAACCTCACCTCGATCTTCCCACCCAAGTCAACCCTGGTAAGGATCTCCTCTTGGTCTCCCATCCCACCCCCCAAGCTTTTCCTTTGTTCCTCCTGTTTGCTCAGCCAGGAGATAGATGCAAGTGAGTTTTCTCCTGCCTCTTTCCAAGCTGCTCTCGACTCCCCCCTCCTATCCTGTACCCTGGGATTTCCTGGTGGTACTCCATCCGATTCCCAGCCAAATCCTTGTATGAAATCAACAGTTCCCCAGCTGGCCGGGGACTTTTCACTCTGTGCTTTGGATGGAAGACTAGGGGGCAGAAATGATCCCGCCCACCCCTTTTTCTAGGATGGCTTCTCCCTTCCCAGCCAAATCTAACTACACCAGGCATTTCCTAGTGGTCTCCGATCCCATCTCGCTCACTCGCTTTTCTTTTCCTACACATTTGATCAATTTCTTTTCTTCTTCCCATTTTGAAACCAGCCCTCTCCCTCAAAGGGACACCAGGGGACGTCCTTCTTCTTCCTCCTGCTTTTACTGCCTCTGTTGGGATCATGAGTCTGATCAGGTATTTATGCATATTGATGAATATTTTAAAAATATCTGTATTTTTTGCAAGGATTGCCTAGGACATGTGGGAAAGAAAAGTTCATAAAATTATATTCCCCCCCCTCCCCGCAAGCTCAGCTGAACTTCACGGATGCGACAAAAAGGGTTACCATGATCTTCTGATTTTTTTTAGACTTCTGACTCTAATTCAGAACTCGGAGATCTCTGAGTGGTCTCCCATCCCAGGCAACACAGATTCAACTCGCTTTGTGTTTTTAGTTTTTTTTAATATTCCCTAAAAATAAGCTTTGGGGGTTGGTCTTGATGTCCCAAGAGACGCAAAGGTAAATTCTCAGAAACATTTCCAACAGAAGCATACATAAACAAACATACAAACTTTACTTTATTCCCAGAATCCCCCAGCAGGCATCCTTTAAGAGGGGAGGACTCCCACTCCCAGAATCCCCGTCTGCATGCTTCTGGGGAATTCTATAAATACACAAATCTAAAATTGCGCAGCTGCATAGGGAATTCTGGGAGGTGAAGTCCACACATCTCCAAGTTCCTGGATGGATTAAGGAATTCTGGGAGTGAATTGTGAAAACACCAGAATTGAATATTGTGCTTTTTTTTTTTTTACACATGACTAAAAAATGAATCCATTCATAAAAGGGATTTTAAAGCCACAGATTAAATTAGTGCACATTATTCCGGTTGGTTTTAATTTTGTTTTTTTTTTAATGATTCTTTTTTCCCCCTGTAAATTTAGTCCCTATTTACTTCGTGGGGGGAATGCAAAAGAAATGATTTTATTTCTATTTATTTCTCAAAAAATTTAAAAAAGTTTTCAATTCAAATCCGTTCCCATTGCAACGTTGATGGGAGAAAACTCGGAACCCGAGGCCCAAATGCCAGCAAACGGCCCTCTCTGCAGGGTTTCCAGCTTTTAAAAGTCTTTTCCTCAGCCCCAGAAAGGGCCGGTGGAACTCCTGGCGACGATTCCCATTGCCTTTTCTCCTTCCGCTCTGGCGACGAAAGAGTTAACCCTTCGAAGTGGGAGGGGCGGAGCTCAGGGGCGGGTCGTTGGGACCCGATTGGCTTTGCCGCTTTTGCTCCGGGCGCGACGCTTGGCACGCCGAGAGCGGATCCGGCGCGAAGTTGTTCGGCAGCGACACCTGCCGGCAAAGAGAGAGAAAAACATCACGCCTGCGCGGAAAAAACCCAAGGCAGGGAAAGGCCGCATATGGTCCAGGATCTGCAACGGGGCGCCCGCGGACGACGAGTCCCGTTCTCGCAACGAGAGCGTGATAGGAATGGTCGCCCGACAACCTGGCAGGCAGAGCTACGTGCGCCAAGCGGAGCCTGACTGCAAAAGCAGCTTACACACACCCACACGGATGTACACAACTCTTCCTACAGAATATTATTCTTGCACCCCAAGGAAGTTGCGGTGCCTTCCCACGTGCCTGGAGACGGAACGCCCCCCCTTTTTCTCCCGTCCCCCTTTGCAAGGCTAGAAACATACATTAATATAGATTTAACATGCATTAAAGGGGCATAATTGACTGCATGCTTGGGAAGCTGAAGCAGGGTCCACTCAGGTCAGGATTTGGATGGGCAACAAGATCATTCAGGGCTTCCCAAACTCTGGCTCTTGGACCGTTGCCATTAAGTGTCAGTAACAAACTGAACTGATTCACTTCCCAGCTCAATTACTTGCTGGGATTAACTTGAGGACTCCATATTTATTTATTAAATTTAGATAACCTGCAAGGTTTTTCATTGGAGATTGGACTGCTGGTTGTCTGAAATGAGAAGATGGTTTCCTGCTTGAGGAGAGTTGGACTAGATGACCTCCAACCCCCCTTCCGACAGGGATGGTTATATGAAGCAAGCAGAAAAATAATTGGAATTTCAAACAAAGAAAAAGAAAAAAAATTATCCTCAACTTATGACCACAAGGAAGCTCAAACCTTCTGTTGCTAAGTGAGATGGTCAAGGGAGTTTTGAGTCATTTCCTTGCTCCAGTTGTTAAGTTGACTGCAGTTGTTAAGTTAATCACATCATGGTGAAATGAATCTTCACAGTCATAAGTCCCATTTTTTGTGTCCCCCCTGTAACCTCAAACGGTCACTAAAGGATTTTTAAGCCGAGGACTTCCATACTTCTCAATCTGTGATGGCTTGTTTAGTGTCTGTCCATCGTTAAAATAACACTGGGAGAAAAAAGAGACTTGGGAAAATCTCTTGAGATTTGCCCAGTATCCACTAGGGGACAATAACCCACTAACTGGGAATTAAAAACAAAAAGCAGACTAAAACAAACTGAGTTTGTGATCAAACTGAGTTAGTCGCAGGGTGGATGGAAGGCTGACTAACAAATATGGCTGCTCCTTGACTTACAACCACAATTGAGCCCCCAATTTTTGTTGCTAAGTGGGGCAGCTGAGTTTTCCCCTCATTTGACAAACTTTCCTCTCCTACCCCCCCCCCCCCCNAGCTCCCACAACTCCCAAAGGCAACTTCAGTTCCATGGGTTGATTATCCTCACTGTCCAGAAAATTCCTCCTTATTTCCAGGTTGAATCTCTCCTTGTTCAGTTTCCATCCATTGTTCCTTGTCTGGCCTTCAGGTGCCTTGGAGAATAGCTTGACCCCCCCTCCTCCTCTCTGGGGCAGCCCCTCAAATATTGGAAGATGCTCTCCTGTCTCCCCTGGTCCTTCTCTTCCCTGGACCAGCCAGACCCAGTTCCTGCAATCATGCGTCATGTTTTAGTCTCCAGTCCCCTCATCATTCCTAGTTGCTCTTCTCTGCACTCTTTCTAGAGTCTCAACATCTTTTGAGATGCATACACAAAGTGGATGCAGGACTCTAAGGGTGGTCTTACTAAGGCTTTATAGAGTAGTATTTGTACTTCCCTTGATCTCGATTGTATCCCTCTGTTAATGCAATTTAGGGTTGCATTGGCTTTTTTGGCTGCTGCTGCTGCTGCTGCTGCACACGGCTGGCTCCTATTTAGCTGGTTGTCCACTAAGACTCCAAGTTCCCTCTCCCAGTTCCTGCTATTGAGCCTGGTTCCCCCCAGTCTCAGAGGTGCTATTTGACTGGTTCGCACCTATTCGGGCGAACTGGTAGCGGCTATTTGGCATGAGTTGCTGAACCAGTGGCAATCCCTGGCTGGCCACACCCCCAACCCAGTCGCCCGGTCACTCCTAGCTTTCCATTCCCCACATCCTCTTTCTGCCCGGGGAAAAGGAAGAAAGGCACAGATGCCGCAAATATCGCTTTCCCCGTAGTGAGAAAGAGTGCGGTCTGACAGAGGGGATGGTGGTGAATCGAGCCTTGGAGAAATTTAAAGGAACTGCTTCCAAAATGCTTGTCTGTTAAGTGCTCTGTGTGTGTGTGTGTGTGTCTGTGTGTGTGTGTGTGTGTGTGTGTGTGTGTGTGTGAGAGAGAGAGGTTGTAAAGTTAATTGTGTGTGTGTGTGTGTGTGTGTGTGTTGAGAGAGAGAGAGAGAGAGAGAGAGAGAGAGGAGGAGAGGGAAGAAAGAAGGAAGGAAGGGAAGAGAAAGAAAAAAAAATAGAGAAGAGAGAGAGATAAAACTCTGTGCTTAATTATTTAATTGTTCCATTATTTATCATGTCTTTAATATTTTACACTGTCCCTAACACCTAGAGTGATTCTACTGCTTTTCTTTTGCCCAGGGCTACCACATATTTTTCAGGGTTTACATGCATTCAATGTCAGTGGTCCAGAGCATAAAATACACATGTGTTTTAACAAGAGTTGAAAAGGACCTTGGAGGTCTAGTCCAACCCCCAGCTCAGGCAAGAAAAGTGACGATGCCAACTCTGAGTAGAGGTCCTGGAAAGGTGTCCGAATAAACACTTAGAAAGGACTTTTGGGGTGAACCCAAAACCATTTCAGGGAATGGATGCCAGTTTTTCTTAAGAACTTCCAGTGTTGGAGCACCCAGAACTTCTGGAGACAGGCAGTTTCCACTGGTGAATTGTTTCAGTGTCTGGAAGTTTTAGATTGCTTCTCTCTGTTCCGTTCCACCCATTTGCTTTCTTGTTTGCGTTTTGCTTCTTGGAAAATACATTGCCCCCCTTTCTTTGTGGCAGCCCTTAAAAGCGTGTTGCAAATCACCTTCTCGGGCAAAGCATAGTGAGCCATTTCCTCCTTTCAGTGGCCCATGAAAGTCCATCTATAGTATGGCAGATATAAAGTCAAAAAGGTGAACAACATTTTTACAGAACGAAAGATAAGTTGAGGCTGGGTACAAGGAATGGCTGGGAGGGGCCAGGTGAGGCACCCCTTGATGTGAGTGACATTGAGTTGGCCACGCCCACCCAGTCACATGACCACAAGCCACACGCACCAAATCAGCCATAGAACCAGTAGTGAAAAAAACTGAATCCACCACTGCCAGTCCATATGTGTCCTTTGGGGTTTTTTTGCCTAAGGGTAGGACTTTACTTTTCTCTACGTTGAATTTCATTTTATTGGATAGTCCCATTGTTCTAGTCTGTCAAGATCCCTATGGATCTTGAGCCCGTCTTCTTGGGTGTTGGCTATTCCCGCCCAGCTAGTCTCATCTGCAAATTTGGTAAGATCTCCTTCTATTCCCTCATCTAAGTCGCTAATGAAAGATATTGAAGAGTCCTGGGCCTAGATGAAACCTTGTGTTACCCCACTGCTTCCTTCCCTCCACGTAGACTTAGACCCTTAAGGCTACTCGTTGAGTACGGTTTGCCCAGCCGATTGCGAGTCCATCTAGTGGTGGTGCTATCTATTCCACTTTTTTCTAGCTTACTAAGAAGTTGGTTGTGGTCTACTTTGTCGAATGAAATCTTAAATATATATGGTCAAGAATGAAACGAGATTGGTTTGGCATGATTTGTGGACAAACCAGTACTGACTGCTAGTTATTACTTCACTTGTTTTTAGATTTTGGCGGATCTGTTTTTTATTATCTTTTCCAGTATCTTCCCGGGTATTGATGTTAGGCTGATTGGTCTCTAGTTTCCTGGGTCTGTGTTTTTTTCCCTTTTTTGAAGATGGGAACCACATCAGCTCTTTTCCAGTCCTCTGGAGTTCCCCTGTGCTCCAGGATTTTTGAAAGATACGGTGCCGTGGTTCTGGGATGACCTCTGCCAGCTAGCTCCTTTAAAACTCTGTAAGAATTAAGTCCAGTATGGCTGTCCCTTTAGTTTCACCCTCTACTTTTTGGACAACAAAGTTGTCAGCTAGGTTGGTTAGGAACTTATTTGATTTCTCACTTGGTGCAGAATTAGTTCTCTAATTGAAATCAGGTTAATTGAAGTTACGACCGCAATTTGAACCTAACATTGTCCCTTTTGTGACTTTCTGATAAAGGGGGAGGGAGCCACCCTATCGGCCACACACACACACACACACACCTGGCCAATCACAGCTCTGATGCAGCCTTCAATGAAATTGACTTTGACACCCCTGGTCTCCTACTTGAGGAGGAGGGGTGGACAAGAAGATCTCCAAGGTCCCTTCCAGCTCTATTCTGACTTCCACCCCAACCCACCAGATATCTGGTTTGTAGAGGGTGAGTTATAATATTGTCCCCTCCTTTCTCAAAACCACACAATAAAAGAAGTCAGGACATGCACAAAGGAGGGGTGTTGAAATCAAGGGTGGGATTCATGCCTTAAGTTCTGTGGTTCCGTGGGTGTGGCCTAATATGTAGGTGTGGCTTGCTGACTGAGCGTGGCTTGGTCACTTGACTGCCTGGGCGTGGCTTGTATGTAAATATTATATTTATATAAATATCAATTTTTTTTATAAAAAAGCAACTTTTATCCAGAACCAGGCAAAGCAGGTTGAGTTGCTCACAGAATCACAGATTCACTCAGAGATCTATCTTTCTGCAAACAGCTATCTGAGTCTGCACTGAAAAATAGAAGCTTCAGTCCTAAGGGAGGTTCGGCTCTGCTTTTAGATTAGTTAGAAAGCAGGAAATCCAACAATTTCCTGCTTTCTAGCTAATCTAAATCTCCCAACACAGCTGATAGCAACTTACCAAAAATTAGATGAAGGCACAACACAGGCAAGTTGGATGGCACGCATACCAAATAAGAGGTGTATGGGCAGGGAGGGGCCAGCCAGTGGCATGATTTGCCAGTTTTCTGAACTGTGCAGAATCCGAACAACTGGTTCTATAGAACTGGTGTGACCCAGGTAGAATCCCATCCCTGGTTGAAGTCCATCCTGACTTGGAAGTAAGATAGGTAAGGAGGGGGAGCGGGCTTCAAACAGCCCTGCTTTTGAGGAGGTAGGCAACACAAAAAGGGGAAGGGGGATGAGAGAGCTTCAATGGGAAATAAAGGACAGGTAAGTCCTTGACTTACAACAGTTCGTTTCATGACCGTTCAAAGTTACAATGGCCTGGAAAAAAGCAACTAATGGCCATTTTCACACTTATGACTGTTGCAGCATCCCCATGGTCCCATGACACATGTGGGAAACGGTTCCTCTTTATGATGGTCACAACATCCTGGGGTCCTACAATCCCCTTTGAACAAGCAAAATCAATAGGGAAGCCCAATTCATTTAACGACCGGGTTAATTTAACAACCAAAATTCAGTTAATTGTATATCACTCGGCAATGTAAATTCTGGGCTCTTTAGCAGTCATAAGTCAAGGATTAAACTGTCCCTTTCCTTTGCGACAAAATCGCATAATATTTCTATTACTCATCCATTTTTGTCTCCTGGGATGTTGCGTTTTTTGTTTAATTAGCAGACTGTTCGGGTGCTTCAAAAAATAAATAATAAAGAATCATTAACAGTTTGAAAAGCTATTTTATTAGAAACCATGCAACTTTTAATAGATATATTTATATATATAAAACAATCACGAGCGCAAGAATTCTCGGTGGGAAGATGCAAACCGTGGTCTACTCGGAAAAGAGCCCCCAAGGAGCATCCGGACCCCGGTAGGAAAGAGGATACGGTTATTTATTTTTTAACATTATTTTTACACAGTTCCCGTCCAACGCCTTCCGACGTAAATTCCCCCCAAAACCCCTGCATTCACCCTGCCCGGCTTGCTTGAAGAACCTCCTTCTTGTTCCCCGCAGTTCGAAAGCAAAATTCCACAGGTTGTTTTTAAATTTTATTTACAACTCTTTTGTTTTTAGTGTCATTTGCAGTGTGGAAGACGGAACGCAGACAGGGAGCTCCTCGTGAGACTCAAAGCCAGAGGGACGAGATTCCCATCCTGCACAGCCCAGCGTTTTGGGCTTCAAACACTTTCTCTGTTTCCCTACCCAATTTTTTCTCCAACATTCCAGTGTATGTCAGTGTCCCTTGGTGGTCGCAAAATCTCCGGAACAGATCCTCGATATGGACTGCTCAAGATTCCTGGTGTTTAATTTTTTGGAAACCACCTGCAAAGGCAGGGGTATCTCAAAGGAAACCCACCCTGTATTTGTGCATGAGTGGCCAACTTTCAATGCCCACCAGGAAGCTATTTTTTGCAAAGACCCAGCTCGACGTCATCTGTTTTCTCGTACAGCGCCCATCTTCGCACTTGCTCACCTGTCCACTTTCATCTCCACTGTCCATCCCACCCCCCAGGGGAGGTGGCTTTTGAGTCCCTTGGCTCCATCGTTCTCCAAATATTTTTAAACACACACGCAAAAGAACCACCACACCAAAGAAAAAAAGAAAGAAAACAAAACAAAAACAGAACACTGTTTAAAATGGCAGGATATGTGGATAACAAAGCCAACAGCGCTGCAACAGCAGATAGATAATGGTGTGGGGTTTTTTGTTTTTGTTTTAATTCTCCTATGACGCAGGGGAAAGGCGGTGTGGATGAGCAGGGAGAGAAGCGGGAGCTGGCGGGGAAGCCACAGGGACCACGCTCGGCACAGCCATACTGCTCCATTGGGGCACAAGGGGAAGAACGAGAAAATTAAAAGGTTAGGCGTTGTTTGCGGGGGTTGCTAATGAGCATGACGTTATATGTGAGAGCGCTAAAAGGGGTACAGAGGAGACCTACGGGGTGGGAGAAAGTTGGAAAGAGAAGAAAGCTTGCCCCCCTTAACTCTCATCAGCCTATGAACCCCTTTCTTGTTGTCTTCAGCTGGGTTTTCCACGTGGCTCACTGAGAAGAATCCAATATTTGTGTGCTCATTTGTAATTTGCACTTTGATCCCAGCATTCAAATCAGCAAGAATTTGAAATGAGATTGGGGAGGCCCGAGGTGAGCAGGACTCCCTGTCCAAAAGGTCATCCCATCCCATCGAGTCCAGGAATAGCGTAAAGGTTCAACTGACAAACTATTTAACTGGAGCCCCACCAAAATCTGAGCGGTGGGTGGTGATGGATTAAGGGAGGCAAGCTGAGATTCTGGGGGGATATTTGGGGTCTGGGGTTGGAAACAGGGCAGGAAAGCGAGTCACAAGCCTGGCCAAGAGAGTGCAGCAGAAGTCTCTTCCGCGAGGGGAGCCCGCCAGGGCAGCCACGGAGGCAAGGAAGACATGGCGGTGGTGGCGGTGGTGCCCAGGCTCTCGCTGACAGAAGTGCTCAGTGGTGGGGAGGAGGGGCTGCCAGTGCAGGCCGCAAAATCTGCCCCGTGGTCCGTGCGTGCCTTGGCGTTCTCACGGAAGGTCAACTTGTGGGATTCAATCTGCAGCGACACATTGGGGGTAGGGGGGAGGAAAAAGGAGAAGGGGAAGAGACAAAGGATGGAAGGAGATACCAGAATGTCAGCATTAAAGGCCTGGAAAATAAAAGGCAATTGATTGCATTAACGACATTAGCAGAAGACAACATCACCTTCAAGCAACCATTCAGGGTTTAATTCCCTCCCTTCCCTCCAAAGGCCTGAAAAAAATGAATTCAGTGCCAGTTCCCAGACTCGCTGCCTCCACTGGGGTTCCCAGTTTCCCAGGGCACTTACTTGTCTCTTCATTTTCACTGTTATTGAAGCCTCGATCACCATTGCCCTGTGACAGCGCAAGCGCCCCTGCGCCATTCTCCTGTGGGGCACTGCTGCCCGATGGGGGCGCTTCGTTCTCCGGGGCTGTCTCCTTGCCCTCCTCAGTCTAAAAGGAAACAGTGGGGGTGGGGAGGACAATGAAGGGTCACTACACAAGAGGGAAGGGGATGGGATGCACGGGACGACAGCTGGGAGGTAAAAGCGTGTTGCCTTACTCTGGAGGGAACACACCGAGAGTGGAAGGGAGACAACTCCTCACAGCCAACTCCTCACCACAGCAAACCTGCTGTGGCTATTTTGCCACGGCCATCTCTGCTGGGTCACCTTGCCTCAAGAACACATGCTGCAGGGTTGTTACCCATCCACTCTGTCAAATTTGGCCATGGACAAAAATTGAAAGAAGGCTGAGAAAACGGTGGCAGAGACTATTCATCAGGTTATCTCACATGGAATTGTGAGATACTCATCCTGGCGCGAGTCGGACGTGGCGAGATGGCTGCAGCAGGTTGCCCCAGCGAGATAGCTTACATCAAGTTGGCTGCGATTAGTTGTCCTAGACCAGGGTTCAGCAACTGTAAACACTAAAAGAGCCACAAAAGGTCCTAACCGAAACCCGCCCCCACTCCCCGGTTCATATCTGGAGCCGACCAGACTCTATGGCAGTTCCCTCACCATAGAGTCTCTTCCTAGCATGGCGTCCTTTTTTCCTGTACCTGTCCTAACCAAAAGCCCTATCAATTGTGGAGCCGACCAGCAACAGGGAGCCACAGCACAGGAGGAAAGAGCCACATGCGGCTCCAGAACCGCGGGTTGCCGACCCCTGTCCTAGACAGAGAGGTTTCTAGCACGACTCTTCCGAGCAGATGATCATTTCCTCTGGGGCAAGACTGATCCCTTTTGCTTTAATCTCATCCAAACTCGTCTCTGCTGCTCAGCTCCTCACTTCCTCTGTCCCGCATTCCAGCCCAAATATTCTGCTTTTCTGCAGGGTTGGCTGTGAAGTAAAGACGTGAGAACATGGTGGCGTATGGGAACTGGTGGAGGGACAACAGACACAGGTGATTGTTGAGAAGGACACTGGGAGAGGACCTGTCCTGTCCCTCCCTCCCCCCTTCCTGATTTTCACTGATGTCTCTGTGGTAGGCAGCTCAAGACAGGCACACAAGATGAGTTAAAGCTACCCCAGCTTTGTCAAGACGCCCGCAAGGGGGATTTTCAGAGATGTTAACACTCTCTGCTGCTGAGGAACTTGGCTGGTCTTTGTAGCAGTCATCAGGGATCAAAGACAACCTTAAAGTAATCCTTGACTTACAGCTACAACTGGGAGTAGAATGTCAATTCATAAAATATTTCTATGGTCTTTTTAGAGTTGCCAATAGAAAGGGAGGGGGCAGCACTGCAGCAGCTTGCAAACCGAAACTGCATTCTACAAATGTTTTTAGAGATAGTAAATAGGTGACTGAAATTTCTGCTGCACAAAATTCTAACTGGAGAGCATGATTGATGACTCTGGGCTATGGAGTTGTCTCATTGGAGAATATGAATTGTGATACACCCAGGGGGTGGGGGGAAAATCAGGGTCAAGGGGGACAAGGAATGATGTGCCTCAGAGTCAGCTGCACCCAGGCAGTGCCAGACATTTTAACTCCCCATAAATCCTTTGGAAGTTTTGGAAGTTTGGCTCAAGACTTATGATTTAAATGGGGGTAACTGCCAGAATCCTGACATAGAATTTTGTTCGCTAAACAATGTGGACATTAAACAAATCCTCACATGACTGGACCCGGCTTTACAACCATTTTTACTGTGGCTGTTAAATGAATCCCGTGATTGTTAAGTGAACCACATGGTCATTAAGTGAATCTGTCTTCTGTCTTCATTAAGTGAATCTGTTGACTTTGCTTATCAGAAGTTAGCTGAGAAGGTTTCAAGTTACTCTCACGGGACTGTGTCCAAGTCGCCCACCAATTGGGATCAGGTAACTACAGTAGTGGGCTGTGACAGTTGTAAGTTTGAGGATGGTCCACATGTTGCTTTTTCCAAGGCTGTCATTGCTGCTGATTGATCGATCGATTGACTGGATGGTGGGGAATGGAAGGATTGATACTCCTTGCCGATGGTTGGTCATTTGCATTCTTTTTTGGAGAGGTGTTGAGACCACTTGAAGGTTTGTCGATGAGCCTTCAAACTGCTGAATATCCTGCAGAAAGCACAGCTCTACAACACAGTCCTTTCAGCAGTGCCAAGAAAGCTACACACCCATTTGCACTCCTCAGGTGGCCACCGAGGACACCGACAAACCTCTACGTAGCCAATACAAACGACCGGTAAGGAATATCAAAATCCTTCCGTTACCCAAACAGAAGCCGAAGAAGCTTCTCAAAGAAGCGAAAAGTCTTCCAAGAAAAACCAAGGAAGTCCAGTCATCATCTTTTTTTAATGACCCCATAATCCCTTGCGGGGTGGCGTCTGGGCAATTGAAGGGAACTGAGTGTTCACTGGTCGGATGCCCTTCCTGTTGCCAATGCAGAGTTATATTTGGCAGACATATTCTCAACATGCCTAGGGAGAGAAATATCTGCCTCTACCTAGAATTGAATTCATACCCTCCTGATTGTAGGGTGAGGACTCCACCTCTGGGCCACTCCCAAGAAAGTCCAGTTTCCCCTTGAAAAATAAAAAAAGCACATTTGGGACGGTTTTAAACACACGGTTGTAAGTCAAGGACTACCTCTTTGGGACATGTTGCAGAGTCGTCCCTTCTCTGGTGGAGATAGAATGGGGATTGTCAGGGATGACGATGTGCTAAGGGGAGCTGGACCGTGTGGAACTCCTTCTCTCAGCTCACATCATGGCTACCAAGAGGAAGGATGGATGTGAGCAGAGGAGGTGGGAGAACTTCCACATGAGATCTTCCTCCTCGGTTACTCTAGCTTTACTGCTCTTGTGAACCCAGAATCCCTGAAGGCCCACCATATTTAGCAAGGCCTCAGGGAAGTTTCCACCTAGTGTGTTCCAGAGATTCGATTCTTCAACAGACCACTAAGAACCTCTTGGTTCATTCATGGTGAGGAACCTCAATGAGGGTAGGCTTCAAACATACCTTCACAATGCCTCCAGCTGGCACGTGCCCGAGGTTGTCCAGAGAGCCCACCTTAGCTTGAGCTTTCTCCTTGAAGTTCAACTTCTGATGCTCTATTTTAACATCTCCACCACCTGAAAGAAAACAGGAGAACATAATTCTCACCAAAGGTCCCATCGTCCATATTAGTGGTCTGTGGGATTTAAAATTATGAATTTGGTGGTCGCTGAGGTCCAAAAGATTGGTGACCCCTGAAGTAGCCCACAACTCCCTTGGTGGCCACCAACTTCTGCTTCTCACCTGGCTTATGCTTGATGTTGGTCTTGGAGCCGCACTTGGAAGACACCTTCGAAAAGTCAATTTTCTTGTTCTGGATCTGAACCTACGGAAGAGAGGAGAAGGCGAGAAAAGGGACAAGTGAGGTTTGAGAAGCAAGCCCAGGCCCTTCCACACGTTCTCCAGATGTTTCCAGGGGCCGAGTCCCAGATGTTCTCCTCCCACCAGATCCAAGCTAACAAAACTGTTCTTTCCAGAATGTGCAAGGACACCAGGAGTCTCCTGCAGCACAGAAATGGGGTTGGTGAGAAGGATCTCTCAAGAGTCCTGCAATGTGAGCAGGCCGCCATAAAAAGAAGAACTGTGCGATGATCCAGAGAAGAAGATCTATCCAAGAAGAACGGACTTGGCTAGCAAAGCCATCCATCCCAACATCTCTGATCTGTCAAAGGCGGTCTAGAAATCTCCGACTACAGAATAGATGTGCTCAGCATATATTTAACGCAAGGTGAAGATCTCTGCATAGCTTATTCCAAAGTGCTGATGTGGTGGGATAGGGACAGAAGAAGGAGAGGAGAGGAGAAGAGAGGACTGGATGTAGGACCTCTGGGGGCTTCAAGAAGATCGAGAGGAGGGTTGAATTCTAAAGGCTCCCACCCTAGCAGCCCTGGACCCCCTCTGCTTGGGCGTCAAGTCTTCTCCAATCTTCTCCAGAAGTTTAAATGGGTGGGATTCAGCCGGTTCGTAACGGTTAAAGCAAACCGGTTGTTCTGGCGATTAGTTGGCCCCTGCCCGAGTCTGTGCTATTGTTTCGCAGCCCAGCTGATTCGCGTGCCGCAGCAGAAGAAGTTTAGTGTCAGGATTCTGGCAGCTACTCCAATTAAATTATGAGCTGAAAAGTGGGGGATGCTCAAACGCTGTGCGAGGCGCATCCCCTCACTGAACCGGTTGTTAGACCGGTTGAATCTCCTTCAGGGACGACCAAGAACTCAGAGACGCTTGGTTACACAATCCCAGGGGCAGTGAAAAATGTTTATTTATGACCACCCTCCCCCCCCAAAAAAAAAACCAGAACCAAAGCAAGAAAGAACAAGAAGATCCATTGTTCGTTCGTTGCCTCATGCCCGATAGTGTTGTATTTCCTACTTCAACACAATGCAACACAACATTCTGTTGGCCAGAGGATTCAAGATTCTTATCCTGCTTTTCAAGTTCAACAATCTCGGTCAGTTCCTGGATTTCATGAACGTTGGAGATGTTCTTCAGGAGATCAAAGGGACATGTTTGGGGTGGGGCAAAGATGGGAGGTTGAATATCTCTCATACACACATACACACACACATACACACACAAACTTATCTATCCATCCTCCCCCTCTCTCACAATCTCTCTCTCTCTCCTCTCTGACACATCTATCAACTATCTATCTTCTATTTATCATCATCATCATCTATCATCTATCTATCTATATATCAGTGTATCTACCTATCATCTATCAATGTATCTATCATCATCTATTTATCTATCATCTGTCTATCATCTATCAATGTATTTATCTATGTATCTATCATCTATCTATCTGTATCTATCATCTATCATCATTATCTATCTATCTATCTATCTATCTATCTATCTATCTATCTATCTATCTATCTATCTATCTATCTATCTCTGTTTCTATCTATGTACCTACCTACCTACTTACCTACCTATCTAATCTACCGTGTTTCTCAGAAAATAAGGCTGGGCCTTATTTTTTTTGACTCCCCCAAAAACGGCTGGGCCATCTTTTTGAGGGGTGCCTTAATTTCCCCCCCCCTGTCTCACCTTGCCACCGGGCCACTTCTATCGCAGCCATTAGGGTGCATGTGGGATGAGTTCAGCAAGTTCCCCTACCGTCCGCCGATCCCCCCATGCCTCTTCACCTCATGTTGTCTGCACTTCAAGTGATGTGAGGAATGGAAGGGAACGCATGTGCTTAAATAGGCCCAAATTTTAGGGGCAGGGCTTCATTTAACCACATGCGCACAAAGCAGTGTTGGGCCTTTGTTTTAGGGGAGGGCGTATTGTTGGAGCAACACGGTATCTCTGTCCGCTCCCTCTCTCACTTTTAGCCTCTGCCCGTCTCAAAAAGGTGGAGAGTCCCAATCCGAGGACCACTATGTTCCGTTCTTTGGGTGGGTGATTTGGAGAATCAGCTGAAGAGAATATTTGAAGCTCAGGGTTGAACTGTGGGGTCCTTGGTACTCTTTGACCTAGGTGGTTTCCTTGCAGATGTCTCATGACCCAACTAGGTAAGGTTGTCAGTGCTAGAAGGGAGCGGGGTTTGTAGGGAGGAGGAGGAGCAGGAGGAGAATAATTATGGAGGTCATTGCTGCTCTTTGAATTTGGTGGGGTTTTTGCACTCTTCTATACCATTCCAAATAAATAGCTGTACAATTTCCTCTTGAAAACCTCCAGTGATGGAGGCGAGTCGTTCCACTGATGAATTGTTCTCACTGTCAGGAAATTCCTCCTTTGTTATAGGTTGCTTCTCTCCTGGATTAGTTTCTAGTTACTTATGCTACCCTCAGTGCTTTGGAGTATAAGTTGACCTCTTCTTCTTTGGGACAGTCCCTCAAGTACTGGAAGATGCTACCATGCCACCCCTTGTCCTTCTCTTCGCTAGACTAGTCACGTTGCTGCAACCACCCATCCTACATTTCAGCCTTCAGTCTCCCGATCATCTTTGTTGCTCTCTCTTCATCCCTCAGGTGATCGTGGTTCTCCAACAGTCAAACTCTTTAGATTTTGGGTGACCTGTTGGTGGCAGGAGAACCTCAGAGACAGATGATGTTGGAACACCCGTCATCTCCCCCAAGAGTAGAGTTGGCAGGATTAAGGTCCTATGACACCGGACGAAAGTGGAAACTCCATAACACCAAAAGTCACTTGGCCAAGGATGTCCTATGACATTGGGAGAAGGTAGAACCTCCATAACACCAAAAGTCACTTGGCCAAGAACGTCCTATGACACAGGACGAAGGTGGAAGCTCCATAACACCAAAAGTCACTTGGCCAAGAACATCCTATGACACTGGACAAAGGTGGAAGCTCCATAACATCAAAAATCACTTAGCCAAGAACGTCCTATGACACAGGATGAAGGTGGAAGCTCCATAACACCAAAAGTCACTTGGCCAAGAACGTCCTATGACACAGGACGAAGGTGGAAACTCCATAACATCAAGACAAAATCACTTGGCCAAGTCTAGTCATTCTACTCACATTGGTACTGCCCGGTCTGGGCTTGGGGTTGGTCGATGGCTGGGATTTGTTGCCTGAAGCTGGCTTTGGGACATTTTGGACCTGAAAACAATAGGTACTTTACTCTGTGAGCTGAGCAGGTGGACAGACTGATTGGCGGACGACGGAGAAGGAAGGAAGGACAGCAGGAGGAGGAGAAGAAAAAGGAAGATCAAAGCAGCTTCCTGGAGGAGGACAGATCTAGAGTGAGACAATTCAAAGCAAGAAAATTGCTTTCGCACATCAATCTGGAATTAATTTGGATGAAGGTTATGATTTCTGCTCAGCAATTATGACTTATGATTTTTCAGAGGGGGGGAAGACGTCCTTGAGATATATAGGAAGAAAAGAAAGGAGAACAAAATTTGTCAAAAGTACAAAGAAGCAGCCATTTAGACAGACAACATTTGGGAGCAGCCAACCCCTGGAAAGGTGGTCAAAAGTGAAAATTCCAGGCTTCGTGGTTTCTGAGAAAGGAGGAACCTTTGGTGATCTACCAAATGTGAAGGTAGATGTTGCTGAACCTTGAAAGAGGTCACTTGAAGATGGGTGGACTTTTAACTCCCAGAATTCCCTAGCCGGTAACGTCCACACATCTTCAATGGGACCGAGTTTCACATGGAAAGTCAGGTGAAAGTCAGAATTTGGAAAGCCTGACTTGGTAGGAAATCTACTAACTCCTTCCCAACTACACTAAAGAGAATCAAGCCGGGAACTGTCTTGATGTTCTTTTGTATGCTTTCCTCTTTTCTGGGGTAAGTTCATGGTTTTCCAACAACCGCCAGCGATTTCCCACCTTCGTCTTTTTCTGTCTTATTGGAAACTTCTCAGAGGACACTTGGGTCAGATGAGTAGTGTAGAAGTGAGATAGATAGATAGATATAATCTATCGATTCATCCATCCCTCTATCATTTATCTATTTATCATCCATCCCTAGCTCTATCCATTCATTGTCTGTCATCTACTCATCCATCCCTCTATCCATTCTATCATCAGCCATACATTTTATCTTTCTGCCTGTATATATTTAATACAACATCTATCTATATATCTATACATCCATCACTCTCTAGCTATCTATCATCCCTGCATCCACCCCTCCCTCCCTCCATTATCTCTCTTTACATCTATCTTCTATCTATCATCTGTACCTATCTATTATCTCTCTCGTCCTACCTATCCCTATTATGTGTCTGTCTGTCTACCTAACTATCCACCCTATGCCCATCTACCTTCTATCCATCCATCCCTATGTCTATATCTATCTACCTATCTACCTATCTATGTCCATCTACCATCTATCTATACTTATTATCTATCCATCCATCCATCCATCCATCCAATCTTTCTAATCTAATTATATCTATCTACCTTTTATCCATGTCTAATCTCTCTCTCCCTCTTTCTCTCTCTCACACACACAAACCCTGCCCCACACACCCCTCTACCTACCTACATGCCTATCACCTTTTTGCCTATCATCTATCATTCATCCATCTCTCTATCCTTCATCTCCCTTATCCAGTGGTGGGATTCAGCCGGTTCACACCAGTTTGAGAGAACCGATTGTTAACTTTCTGAGCAGTTTGGTGAACTGGTTGTTGGAAGAAATCATGAGGGCAGAGAACTGATTGTTAAACTATTTGAATCCCACCATTGCCCTTATCTGTCTCTCTTTTCCAACCTGCTTTTTCACCCAATTCCCAGGCAGCCTCACTCCTTTCTTTAAAAAAAACCAAAACAAAACCCTAAGTTTTCAGCTTCGACCTTCCCAAATCCAGACGTCAGTCCTTCTCCCAAGATGCTTGGGTGGGGGGAAGGTCCACGTCCCCCCACCCCCACCAACAAACATGCACACACAGAGATATACATACACAGTTAGGACAACTCCAGAGTCGAATATGAGCACACGGAAGAAAAGGAAGAGAAGGAGGAGGAGGAGGAGAAAGAAGAGTTAGTTAGGAGGAAGAAGACGACAACAACGGCTCTCAGGTTCTGGTGTACTTACATTTCCACCTCCAGGGACATGCTTAATATTGTCCTTGGATCCACATTTGGACTGGATGTGGCTGTAGTTTGCTTTTTTGGAGAGTATCTGGACCTGGAATGTCAGCAGAGATGGAGAGAAGGACACAAAGGGAAAAGGAATGGTTAGGTTTCTCTCTCTCTCTCTTTCTCTCTCTTTTTCTTTCGCTCTCTCTGTCTCTCTCTCTCCTTCCCTGTTTCTTTTTCTGTCTCTCTGTCTCTCCCTTGCCCTCCATTTCTCTCTTTCCCTCTCCTTCTCTCCCTGTTTCTTTTTCTCTCTCTCTTTTTGAGTCTATCTCTGTTTCTCTTTCCCTCCCCTTCTCTCCCTCTCTTTCTGTTTTTCTCTTTCTTTTTTTTGTCTTTCTCTGTGTCTCTCTTTCTGTCCCTCCCTCCTTCCCTCTCTCTTTCTCCCTCTCTGTCTCTGTGTCAGTCTATGTCTGTCTCTCTCTGTCTCTGTCTCTCTGGGAGCCACACGCCAGATAGAAGGACAGACGGACAAGAAGACAAGAGTGCAAGTGAGTGTTAGCCATGCCATCCAAATGACTCCAAGGGTTAGAAAGGACCAGTTGTGGACGGGGAAGGGGAGGAGGAGACAGAGGAAGAAAAGAAAGAGACAGGAAGGAGGAGGAAAAAAATGAAGTGGGAAAAGAGGAGAAGGAAAGAAAAGAAGAAAAAAATGGAGCCACAGATCCAGCAAAGGAAAGGTGGAGAAGGAGGAAGAGAAAGAGAAGATAAAGGAAAGAGGAAAAAAAAGGAGTCAGGGACTCAGTGAAGGAAACCAGGAGGAGAAGGAAAAGAGAAAAAATGAAGGAGCCACAGACTCAGTGAAGGAAAGGAAGAGAACTGAAAGGAAGCAGCACGTTCTGCAAAGCAGCTCACTCCAGGTGCCCTCCCCCTCCTCAAAAGGGCTCTGGATCTCCTGTAAAGGGCCTATCCCCAAGGGAGGGGATTCTTGAGAAAACCTTGTCAAAGGAATCAACTCTCCTGCTAAAGGGATCTGGGTGGATTTCTGAAGCTGGTCATCTCCTCAAAATCAATATCTATATCTATAATCTTTCTTTTAAAGGACTAACATTTGCCACTCTATGTTGTCGAATGCCTTTTCAGCTCTCTTGAATCCAACAGGCATCGAGACCTTGCTGATGCTCATCGATTTAAGTCCTGGACATTCTGCCTGGGGAAATCTCCCACCATCTTCCTGCAGGCCGAGATTGAAAGACCCTGACTCATAACTGTTTGGTTTTTTTTGCACTTAATAAATAATGTGACAAACAAGCATGACGATTACATCGGAAGCTAAGTGGGAACATCTTAAGGGGCGCTTCGTCCAGAAGGACAAAAATCTCTTTCCTCATTTTTTCTGGATGAGACCCCCAGCTCCTCATCTCCTTCCCTAGTTGACCACAAGACCTCTACTCCAAGCCCCATGCTTCCTGGCAATGCTGCCCCCTCTGAAAAGCATCGTGCAGGAGCAGAAGGTCCCCCCCCCAAAAGACCCCGAGGTGAACTCAAGTCAGAGAGGAAGAAAAAGTGACCCAAACAGGAGAGTAAGAAGGAGAAAAAAACATGAAGAACAAAAAATACAGGCGGTCCTCGACTTATGACAATTCCCATCACTAAGTGAGGCCGGCTGAGGGAGTTTTGGTCCCACTCAATGGACTCTCTTGCCATCATCGCTAAGCCAACCGTTATGAAATGAGTCACATAGTTATTAAGGGAATTGAGCTTCCCGATGGATGTTGCTGGTTGAAAGGTCGCGTGGGGATCACATGAAGCCCCTTGGGATGTCGCCATTCCCGGGATGCTGCAACCATCAGCAGTACATGCCAGTTGCCCGGCGTCACAATTTGAAACAGGTGACCAGGGAGATTAAAAAAAAAAACGATGGCAAGTGACTCTTTTTAATTCAGTGCTGCCGGAACTTTGGGATGGTCATTCAGGAAACAGTCATAAGCCAAGGACTACCAGGAGAAGAAAATCCAGGAGGGGATGCATGCTCTCTCCACTCCCAAAGCATTGGAAGTCGAAAACAGGACTCACTTTCCCGTTGGGTGACTTTGCAAGCCCCTCTTTAGAAAGCATGGCTGTATTGGGAGTGGTTTTAGATATATTGGGTTCGGAGTTTCGGGTAGCCATGGTGAACTTTTTCTCTATTTTGGCCTAAAATGGAGATAAAGTTAGGAGTTTTCATATCATCAGAATGGCAAAACAACGTCCTGTCGCGGTCGCCAATGGGCTGCTTGAGCAATGGCGAAGATCGCAGGGGGTCCTCGTACTTATGACCACATGGGGACTATTTCTGTCACAAAGGCAGGCAACAGGAAGGGTATTCCATGTCACAACCTTTCAGCCACAGTTTTAAAGTGAATCCCTGGCAGTTGTTAAGTGAGTCACACGGCCGTTAAGTAAATCTGGCATAATGGGGGAAAAGGAAGATGATAAATTGGGACACCATGTGTCTCACTTAGCACAGAGATGGTGGTCATACGTTGAGGAGTACCTGCATTTTTGTTTTTTCCAGATTATTATTTTATTTTTTTCTCACGCCAATTTGGAGATTCTCTGCAGGTGAAATTGACTTGGACACAATAAGAGCAAAACCTGCTCTAGATGAAAGAGAAGCTCAGCGTAGATTGGATACGTTGATGTAAACCTGGTGTAAATGACTATGAAGGAGGAGAGACAGGTTTCCAAAAATTTGCGATGGGGTATCATTGGTTGTTAATTATTATTATTATTACTGTATTATTATTATTAATCGCGGTTTTCAAATGGGGGAAATAATTTAAAGCTGTATCTTTCAGCCACTGGAAGATGTTGTGGACTTCAACTCCCAGAATGCACACTGGCTGGGGGGATCCTGGAGTTGAAGTCCGCACATCTTCAAGTGGCTGAACTTTGAAAAATAATGTTAGTGCATCATCATTGCAATGAACTTTTCTCAGTCTTCAAATTGTGTAATCCTTGCAGCTCTTTGAGCTCGATGGCTTTCCTTGCAGATGTTTTGTGACCCAACTAAGTTGTGTTATCAGTGCTACAAAGAACTGGGATTTGTAGAGAGGAGGGGGAGGGAGGAGGAGAGGGGAGGAGGAAAAGCAGGAGGAGGAGAAAAAGGAGGAGAAGGAGGAAGATGAACAGGAGGAGGAGGAAAAGGAGAAGGAGGAAAAGAAAGAGGAGAAGAGGACAGGAGGAGGAAAAGGAGGAGGAGGAGGAAAAGGAGAAGGAAAAAGAGGAAAAGCAGGAGGAGGAGAAAGAGGAGGAAAAGGAGGAGGAAGGAGGAAGAGGAGGAAAAGCAGGAGAAGAAAGGAGGAAGATGACAATTGTGGTATCCTTTGTGCTCTCTGAGCTTGGTGGTTTTCTTGAAGACGTTTCATGACCCAACTAGGTATCATCAGTACTAGAAGGAATTGTATATAAAGTGAAAGGACCGCCCAATCCCTTCTAGCACTGATGATGTTGTCTAGTTTGGTAATGAAATGTCTGTCAGAAAAAAACAAGCTCAGAGAGCACCAAAAATTCCACAATCCGGTGGTGGGTTTCAAAACTGTTTCCTTGGTCTGAGTGCATGCTTTGTGGGTGCATGCAAAGCAGCAGTTGGCTGTGCTGCGCAGAACAGCTGAGGCTGAAAAGCAGGAGATGTCAGAATAGAGCCGGTGCAGGAGGGAGGGCCCAGCAGCTGATGGTCGGAGCGACCCGGTCCGCTCACAGATGATCCTTGGAGATACCAGTTCGACTGAACCAGGCCGAACCAGTAGAATACCACCACTGCCACAGCCCTTCTCTTCTTCCTCCTTTCCACAAATCCCACTTCTTTCTAGTACTGAGGACATAATCTAGTTGGGTCATGGGCCATCTGCAAGGAAATCCACTCAGCTCAGAGAGCACTAAGGATTTCACTGTTCAATCCCAAGCTGCCGGTATTCCCTTCTATTGTCCCAGATGGGGGAGGGGTTCTCTAGGTAATTCATACATAGGGACAAAGACCATGCTGGTAGTGATTTGGAAAGAAGTCAAGCCAGTGCTGCTGTGTACTGCATTATTATAGGCCACTTCTGCAAACGGCAATACATCTGCCCCGTTGTTGATAATTTACATAACATCTAATGCACTGTTCCACCCACAGCATTCGCTCGTTCAGCAAACCTGTTACAAGACGGATGAAAGGTGGAGGAAATTCCATTCTTTCAACCCATGTGACAAAACCAGGAAGGCCTGAAGTCAGCATCTGGCTCTCAAGGAGATCCAAAGGTTTGGATACTTTGGGTTGCCTTTAAACACCAGTGAGGTGTCAACAAGAAGATACGAAGACCTCCTCGATGACCACAACTGCTTTCCAGGGTTACTTCTGAAACTCATTCAAACTCGAGGAAGGTGAGACCAAACTAAGGTTTAGGAAATCAGGTTGGCTTGCACCGTATGAGCTTGCATTTCCCCCCAAATGAAAGCAACCCAGGAAGGTTGAAGAGATATTTCTAGGTGTCCACCAGCGGTGGGTTTCAAAAAATTTTCCTACCGGTTCAGTGTCAGTGTGTGCTTTGTGTGTGCATGTGTGCTTTGCGCACGCAGTGTTTGCAACTCACCTTCTGCTGCAAGCAATTGGCTGTGCTGTACGCAGCAGCTGAGGTTGAAAAGCAGGAAATAAAGAAGTCAATATAGAGCTGGGGTAGGTGGACGAGTGCAATTGCTCACTGGCGCTACCAGTTCTTTAGAACCAGTGCGAATCGGAAGCATCCCACCACTGTCTCCCACCAATTTCCCTATCACAGCAGAGAAGCTCCATGGACATGTTTCTGGAGTCCACCAGGATTTTCCCAACCTTTTGACCAAGAAAGAGAAGGTTCAAAAGCACGTCCCATTCCCAGCGAACTTTCATCCAAGACGCTAGGTGCTAGGAAGTTGAGGTTCTTCTCCTTGGGATAGTGGTGTCTCAACTGCAAAGATTCGGTTCCATTAGAACTGAGCCAACCATACTCCAACGATCTCTCCCTTTCTCTCCACATGACCAACTACCTAATCTCCTGCCCTCCATTCTTCCAAACCAGGATGGCGGCATCTCTAAAAAGGTTCCCAGGTTGAGGAGCCACCTCTGGATTTCTTCAGATCGACGGTGGTCTCCGGGGTGTCAAACTCAAGGATCTGGTCAATGGGGTACTTAGATCTGACCCGCCCTAGGAACAGTGAAGGATCAGCCCACAGAGCCTCTCCCAATGAAAACAGAGCTCAGGATGGCCACGGCCCCCGACTCCATTTTCAGTTGCGACAGTCTCCTGCAACCCTCTGACAGGCGGAAACAGAGCACGGGGTGGCCATGCATAGTCCACCCAGTCTCTGTTTTTTGCTGGCAGAGAGCTGCAGGAGTCTATGGTGGCTGAAAACGGAGCCCAGATAGGCCATACACAGCCTCCCGGAGCACTGTTTTCACTGACAGGGGGTTCCAGGACGCCGTCGTAGCCAAAAACAGAGCCTTGATGAGTGACATTGAGCTGGCTAACCCCCTTGGCCACACACCCCATGCCACAAGGTCAAACACAACCCTCGAGTGGCCCCGGAATGAAATTGAGTTTGATACCCCTGTCCTAGGGCAACGACTCACCTTTCCTCCACCTGGCTGATATTTGATGTTATCCGTGGAACCAATCTTGGAGCGGATGTTCTTCAGATCTGGAACGGAGATGCTAATGGAAGGCCGGAGAGGCTTGGAAACCAGGCTGGTTTTGGGCAGAGCCTTGGATGCCAATGTTGGCTTCTTGGCTTCGGGCGTGATACCAGCCGTTCCCGGAAACTTGGAAGCCACGGGTTTCACCTTGGGCCAGCTGGCTGGGCTTCCCAATGGTGAGGGAAAAGCAGTTGTCGACACAGGTGCACTCTTGGGACGGCTCAACTCAGCTACAAGGAGGGAAGCGGAAGAGGAGGATGAGGAGGACAACGACATCCCATTGAGAAAGGACACTGGAGAAACGGAACAGAGAGGGTGACTACCTGTTGATGTCTTTGCTGGCATCTTCTTCACCTCAGTGGCTTTGACTTCTGTCTTCACAGCTGCACAACACAAGAGAGACAAACGTTGGTTGATTTCCATCCTGCTTTTGTTGTGTTGTTGTTATTTTAAAATGAAGAACTCAGAGCAATAAATGAATCCGACAAACCTACCTCTGCCTATTTTCCCCGCAACGACAACCCAGAAAGGCAGATTCATGTCCTTTGTTAACCTACATCCCTCAGTTTTGTTCTAAGAAACCGACAAAAGGGAATGATCTCTAGCTCAGGGTTGAATTCTCTGAGCTGCGTGGTCCAAACTACGGAATGTCACCAGTGCTAAAAGGTTTGAGCAGAGGTTTGAGGAGACAAGGAAGAGGAAGGGGAGGGGGAGAGGGAGGAGGAGGACTGTGGGGTCCTTAGTGCCCCGAGCTTGGTGGTTTTCTTGCAGATGTTTCATGACCCAACTAGATTATGTCATCAGTGCTAAAAGGGAAGGGGAACTGCAATGTGTTTATATTCTCGTGGTTTGCCCTGCCAATACCCTAATTAAGGAACTACTAACTCAGACAGGGGAAGCAGGAAGGAAGAGAAGGAGAGAGGGAGATGGATGAGGATGGATGGAAGGGAGGGAATAAGAGAAATAGAGGATGGGTGGATGGATGGAAGGGAGAAAGGAAGGGAAATGAATGATGATGGATGGGTGGATGGATGGATGGAAGGAGATAGATGAGGATGGAAGGGAAGGAAGGGAGGGAAATAGATGATGATGGATGGTTGAATGGATGGAAGAGAAGGAGGGAGGGAAAAATAGATGGATGGAAGGAAGGGAGGGAGGGAAATGGATGATGATGGATTGGATAGTTTGTGGCATGGTCCTTCCCTTCCATTCATCCCAAAGATCAGGGATCCCCAACCACCGGGCCCCGGACCGGTATCGGTCCGTGGATCATTTTGTACCGGGCCGCAAAGAATGAATAATCATGATTAAAATATATATATAAATATGTTTTTAGTAAAGAAATAGTAAAGAAGCCCTTGACTCTTGGGGAAGAATTGATTTTGCCGGTCCTTGAAAAAGTGTTTCTGTGAAACTGGTCCCTGGTACAAAAAAGGTTGGGGGCCACTGATGTAGATGATGGATGGAAGGGAGGGAGGGAGGGAGTGGGGGAAATGGATGATGATGGATGGGTGGATGGATGGAAGGGAGGGAAGGAAGGAAGGAAGGAAGGAAGGAAGGAAGGAAGGAAGGAAGGAAGGGCCTTTCTTTTGCAACTCCATTCTACCTCTCACCCCATTCCCAAGTTCGGTTGGACCTCCTGGGCACCCGGTGACCAACCCAAACGCTCCACGCAGTTCCTTCAACTTCCGATGTCCCATTGAGACGGCCCCACCTCCCATCCCCTCACCCACAGAAGCCCCACCTCCCTCAGAATTTCCCAGCTTCCCCGGGACGACTCACCGGAGGGCTTCTTTGGTGACAAGCCAGCCACAGTCCTCGCGCTGGGCGATGTCCTGCTGGTGGCTGCCACCGCCGGAGTCCTGACAGTGGCCAAGGTGGTCTTTGCACTTGGCTTGGAAAGGGGGACCTTCTTCTCCGGGCACTTAACGTCGGTCGCCTGGTCAGGAGAAGGAATCATGTCAGAATGAGGAGCGTCTTTCATGTGTTTTTCCAGAAGTTCCTTCGGGTCGAGAAGCTTCCTCCTACCCCGGTACAGTTGGAAGAGACCTTTGAGGTCATCTAGTGCAACCAAGGAGGAAACCTACTATGAACACTGTCTTCTTTACTGCCTCAGAAATGAGAAAGAATCTCTTTTGAGTGTCTTCCTCTACCTGTTACACAGTTGTGGTCTCTGCCGTCTCTAATCTGACGGTTCCTGAAGCAGCATCTTCTTGCTCTGTTTTCCTAGCTCTTTTCTCTATAATATTAAAGCCATCTTCTTTATAGTCTGAGATACCAGGAAGAGTCCCTTCTAAATTTCTTCCTCCATTCATTATACACTAAGCAGCATCTCTTCGCTCGGTCTCCCAAGGTCTTTCTCACATAGTAGAATACTACAATAACAGAATTGGAAGGGATCTCCAAGGTCTTTAATCCAACCCCCTAATCAAAGAGGAAAGCTACTATTAAAGCCATCTTCTATACAGCCTCAGAAACTAGGGAGAGTCTCCACTGAGTTTCTTTCTCCAGCCCATTATACAGCTATGGGCTCTCAGGCCTCTTATGCGATCCATTTCCAGGCAGCAACCCTTTGTCGAGTCTCCCAAAATCTTTTGCACATGGTATGGATATTGTCTCCTTTACAGGGAGATAAACACCTTTTTTCTCTTCCCGTTGCACAGTGGTGGGCTTGGCCATCTCTTATCTGCTCCTTCCCTAGCCACAGGGGTGGGCTGCTACTGGTTTGCATCGGTTTGGGCGAATCGGTTGCTAATTTTCATCTGGTTCGCTGAACCGGTAGTTGCAACAACTGGTTGGCAACAACTGGCTTTTCTGAAGCCCACCCCTGCCTAGCTATCATCTCTTTACTGAGTTTCCCAAGATCGTTTGCACATGGTATTAAAACCATCCCCTTTACAGGCTCAGAAACGAGGGAGATCTCTTTTTTTTTTCCTCCACCAGTTATATAGCAGTGGGCTCGGCCCTCTCTTATCGGCCCCTTCCCATACTATGACCAGCGTCTAGACTTTCTTACAAAGGGGAAAACCCCGTTTGTGGCATGGTCTCCACCTCGGAAAACTCACCACATTTTTCAGACGGCGTGCTAGTTTGCTTACCTTTGGTTTAACCTCTCGGGGAGATAAGCTGGAGGGTTGCGCGACACTGGTCAACAGGCGTTTGGATGGGATCGCTGCCGCAGAGGGGGACTTTTTGCTTGGGCCCAGCGTGGCCGAAGCTGACTGCTTGGCGGGGGGAGTACCCGCCGTCCCGGGCTTGGCTTTCGCTGTGGCAGGCTTAGCCCCGGCGCTGGCCAAAGGCTTGACGTGGAAATATTGCCCACGAGCCAAATGGTAAACAAAGAAGCGACACAGAGAGAGAAAGAAGGAGGGAGAGAGAGAGATGGAACAAAAACAAACAAAGAAAGAAACAGGAAAGCCGGACGTTGTAAATGAAAGGCCGAACATAGGCAAATCAAACAAACCAACCAACAAAAAAAACCCAACTCAAATCAATTCAGAATTAAAATAAGGATGGCAGGATTCTGTTCTCTGAGGTGAAAGGGAAAAGTGTAAAATTGGCAAAATTGGCTTTATTGGAGCTTTTGCAGAATGGAGGTCAACAGGGGTGGGCTGCTAGGCGATTTGCCCCAGTTTGGACGAGCCCATCACTAGTTTAAAGGCTGATTCGGGACAACCAGCCAATCCCACCCCCGGCTGGTCCCACCCCACCCCACCCTGTAGGGCCTGCATGGAGTCTCAGGAAAGGTGAAAAATGGGACTCCCAGAAGCTCCGGAAGGCAAGAAATGGGTCCATTTCCGGCCTCCGGAACCTGGGCGAGGCGTGTCTGGAACCCAGGGAGGGCAAAAACAGCCCCCTTGCCATAGTCCAGGAGACCGACTAGGCCACGCCCACCATGGCCACGCCCACCCAGCCCCAGGGCAGAGAACTGGTTGCTGATGTTTTTGAAGCTTGCTCCTGGAGGTCAAAGAAGATTGTGTAAGAAGGGAAGGGGGTTTAGAGGAGGAGTGTGGGGTCCTTGGTGCTCTCTGAGCTGGGTATTTTCTTGCAGATGTTTCATGACCCAACTAGGGAACATCATCAATGCCACAGAAGAACCTGAAGCAAGGTTCTTCTCAACCTTGGCGAGTTGGCCCCGACATCTTTCATGGAGATGAAGATGGATGAACCAAATATGGACTTGGCCCCCTCATCTCCAAAGATCCCTTCATAGTCCATACATGATCAAGCTACCAAATTATGAATGTCCACCTAAAAACCGTATCAACTTAATAGAAGGTTTTCTCAACTTTGGCAATGGATCCATCCATCTTTAAAGGAGATGAAGAGGGGTAGACCAAATATGGACTTGCTCCATACATCTCCAAAGGTCCATACATGTTCAAGCTACCATGTTACAGATGTCCACCTAAAAAGCCAGAAACTTATAGCAGTGTCAGGGTTCTGACAGATGTCCTAATTAATTCATGAGCCTTGAGCCAAGTTTCAAAAGAAATCTAATTATTTATAAGAAGCAACACATCGGCCCTTTTCCCAAGTGCAGTTGGCTCTACGTAATTTACTGCCCACCTATGATCCTGTTTCTCCCCCCCTCCCAGGATGTGTCATAAATCACATTCTCCAACCAAAACACTTTCACGGGCTGTAGAAAACACCATACAGTCCATGAAAGTGCTTTGGTTGGAGAATGTGATTTATGACAGAGGGATGGACCACATATAGACTTGGTCCATATATTTCCAAAGGTCCATCCATGTTCTAGCTATCAAGTTATGGATGGTCCACC
This sequence comes from Laticauda laticaudata, assembly GCA_004320025.1. Taxonomy (NCBI): domain Eukaryota; kingdom Metazoa; phylum Chordata; class Lepidosauria; order Squamata; family Elapidae; genus Laticauda; species Laticauda laticaudata. The sequence continues at coordinate 38,760 of BHFT01033975.1, forward strand.
TGAAAGCCATGAACTTCTAGAAGTGTTTTTCAAACACTTTGAACAGCTTGAAGATGTAATGGAGTTCAACTCTCTGGAGTCCCCCAGCTAGAGTGGACCCCCTTGAGTGACCCTTTGGTTGAGATCGCCGTTCAAACAGGTTGCAAGGACCTTCTCCTCAAAGATCATCTCAGAGAACAGACCTTAGCACTACAGCTTAGAAGCAGCAGGCTGGAAAAATCAAGCATGTCTGAAGCAGGAAACATAGAAGGAGTCTCACCTTGGTCTTCTTCTCCAGACTTGAGGGAAGGGCCTTGCTGGGAAGGGTAGCTGTGTCTTCTGCTAACGGAACCTCAGCAGGTACCTTCACCTCTTCTGGTTTGGCAACACAAAACAAAGACCCAGAGACAACGCCGTTAGAATTGACAAGTCACAATGCAACGGGTTTGAAGGCTTGAAGGATAACAGAACACAAGTGCCTATCACAGGGTTGTGTTGGTGGTGGACTTGGAAGGTTTCTCAAGAGCTTGGAAGGAGAGGCCACCTCCCACTCCCTAAGCCCAGGATAACTCTGGGGGTGAATTTATATACTCCATCTGCTCCTCCCAGACTTCTGTTTCCGTGATGTTCAGGTCAGAACCTGGATTAAGAGACAAGTTGACAGATGTTGGCTTGTAAATCACAAGCCATCTTCAGCAAATATTTGCCCAAAAGATAGAAGAGACTATGTATAGCTCAGGGTGGAACTCTGGGATCCTTGGTGCTCTATAAGCTTGGGCAGACCTTTCGTTACCAAAGTAGGTGACATCATCAGTGCAAGAAGGAGGAAGAGGGAGAAGAACAATTAGAAAAAAGGAAGAAGAGGAAGAAGGAAGGAGGAGAAGAAGGAGAATTTGAAGAAGGAGGAGAAGGAGGAAATTAGAAGGAGGAAGGAGGTGAAAGAGGGAGGAAAAAAGAGGAGGAGGAAGAGAAGAAGAATTAGGACGAGAAGAAGGAGGAGGAAGGAGGAGAAGATGATAAGGAAGAGGAGGAGATGGAGGAGGAGCAGCAGCAACAGCAGCAGCAGCAGCTGGAGCTTGGTGTAGACCAAGGGTCTTCAAACTTGGCAAGTTTAAGCCTTGTAGATTTAAACTCCCAGAATTCCTGAGCTAACAAGACTGGAGGAGGAATTCTGGGAGGTGAAGTCCACAAGGCTTAAAGTTGTCAAGTTTGAAGACCACTGGTGTAGACCTTTCATGACCCAAGGAGGCAACCCCATCTGTGCTAGAAGGGAGAAGGGGTAGCCAAGGAGGAGGAAGAGGGCTGTTTCCTTGCAGATGTTTCATGACCCAACTAGGTAATAGCATCAAAGGAACTATACATAAATACAAAGCAAACCCCACTCCCTGATGATCTTCCCTAGTTGGGTCATGAGACGTCTGCAACAAAACCACCCAGCTCAGAGAGCACCAAGGACCCCACAGTCCTTCTTCCTTGTCCTTCTCCTCCCTCCTCCAGAAGATTCCTATACAAGTTTTGGCCAATAAATTAGATGAGTTGGGAAGATTCTCATGCAGAGCCTTTCAGCAATCCATCGGTTTAATCCATCGGGGTTGGCAACCTTAAACACTCAAAGAGCCAATTGGATCAATTTCCCACAGAAAACAAAACACTGGGAGCCACAAAACCGAATGGGGGTTGAAAAATAAATGGAGTGCCAGCGGTTGTTGCACATTGGCAGTTGTGACACATACTTTGAGTGATAGGGAGCCACAGCAGAAGGATGAAAGAGCCACATGTGGCTCCAGAGCTGCAGGATGCCGACCCCTGGTTTAATTTCATCTGGCAGAGGAATTCTGGGAATTGAAGTCCATAAAAAATACCAACGGAGCCTTCCTCAACTCGCCTTATGACCCCAACGAAGACCCAAACATTCCTTTGCTAAGCGAGACCATTGTTAAGTCAGCTGTGTCCCATTTACGACTTTTCTGGGCCCGGGGCAAAACAAATCCCAAAAATGGTGGTTAGGTCGTTAAGTGAATTTGGTTCCCCTATGAAGGTTGCAAAAGGGGATCCCGTGACACCACTTCACCAGGGATGCTGCCACCGTCACAAACATGAGTCGGTTGCCCAGCATCTGAATTTTGATCACGTGACCCTGGGGAATGACGGCCATGATTGTAAGTGTGAAAAAATGGACGTAAGCGTGAAGAACAGCACTAAGTTCCTTTTTTCCAATGCCGTGGTCTCTTCCGACGGCCACTAACTGAAACCTTGTAACTGAAGGACAGCCAGTAGTCTCCCAAGCATGGTGCTCAAGCCCTTCTCCTCCCCTTCCTGAAAGGAACCGGACACAGCCAGACAATCCAAAGGCCGCGGGTTCAGGGGAAGGCAGGCCCACCTCTGCTTTCAAAGCCATTTTTCCAGAATGGGGATAGGGTCGCTTGCTCAAGCAGGGGGTTGGACCAGATGATGTCCAAGGTTCCTTCGACGCTCTCATTCTGTTAGGGTCTCCTGCCTGAGCAGGGGGTTGGACTAGATGACCTCTGAAGTACCTTCCAACTCTGTCATTCTGTGATTCTTTAAGGCCCACCATTACAGAACACTTTTTCATCATACCAAGGGAGAACAAAGTTCACACTTTGGAGGTAGGTAGGTTGATAGGTGGAGAGATAGACAGACAGACAATAGATTGAGAGAGAGAGATGATAGACATGATACATATGGGAAGGAGATACGGAAGGTAGGTAGGTAGGTAGGTAGGTAGATAGATAGATAGATAGATAGATAGATAGATAGATAGATAGATAGACAGACAGACAGACAGACAGACAGACAGACAGACAGACAGACAGATAGATAGATATAGATAGATAGAGATAGATAGATAAAGAAAGAGATGAGAGAGAGTTGATATAGATAGATGAATGGTAGATTGAGAGAAAGAGATGATAGATGATAGAGATAAGACAGACAGACAGGCAGACATAGAGATAGATAGATGATAAACATAGAGACAGATACATATCACACACACACACACACAATTTTTCATCTTCGCAGCCTCCCGGCAACAGGTCAGCCTCCATTGCCAGCCAATCAGCTGGTTCATCCCCAGTTCAAAAGGCTCAAGGTGGTTTGTCCAGGCTTGTCAACACCATCCATCCCGGCTCCAAAATGGGGTCAAGGACAGATGCCCAGACGTCACCGAGTTTCCCCCCCCCCCAAGCGGACGCAGAACTTTCTTTGAACTCAACCTCCCCACCCCAAAATCTGGGCAGCTGCAATCAAGACAGGCAGACGGACACACACACATATTTCACAAGACTGGCTTCAAGTTTTGCCATTCGGTAGACAATGGTTTGTTGGAGGGGCTTGCTGTGGTTCCCCAGACCAAACTTTTCCTAAAAGGGGGGGGGGTGGACGAAGGAAGACCTATCCCAGACCCATTTCTGAGGATTTAAAGGGGGGGGGGATGGCTCTTCTCTACCCCCCCTTCAAAGGGGGGGGTGTTAAAGGTTGGTAGGAAGGGAAACATGGTCATTTGTGGGGTCTCTGTGGCAGTTTTTCAATGCTGGCACTGTGAAGAGAGGGTGGACTTCAACTCCCAGCATTCCCCGGCAAACACTCCTTAAGGTTGGGGGGGGATGCCTTTTATTTAAAGCATGGCGGCTGAGAATTCTGGGATTCATCTTCAAGCTGGGGGATTCTGGGAGTTGGAGTCCATTCAGCTTCAAGGGGCCAAGTTATACCCTTCGCCTTGAGTTCTCTTCAGGCTTCGAAAAATATTATATTTCATCCAGTCATCTGAATAAAGTGCATAATGTGCTAGTCTCTTTCCCAGAGGGATGTCCATCTCAGATTATTTGACACACTTAATACTCAGAAAAGGTTTTTAACCTCCAAAATATATATATGCTGGGGAACAACAGAACTCAATCGCATCAAATTAGATTTTCACCCACTTTATAAACAGAAATACCATTTAAAAAAAAAAAAAAACCAGAAACGAAAGGAATAGGCAAATCTTTCACCAAATCCGAGCTCTGCCACTCTTTTCTTTGCCCAATACAGGTTGTCCAAGACTTACAACCACAATGCAGCCCTGAAAACCTCCGTCGCTAAACAAGACATTTGTCAGGTCCGTTTTGCCCCGCTTTGCCACCTTTCTGGCCACCATCGTTAAGCAAATTCCTGCAGCCATTCAGCAGAAGTGTCTGCCCCCCATTTGACTCTGCTGGTCCCCCGAGGACACTGCGACCCTCGTAAGTATGAGTCAGTCGCCAGCCAGAGCGTGTGAATTTTGAGGCCGCAACAGTTGTTAAGTGTAGAAAATGGATTCTAAGCCACTTTTTCCATGGTTGTGGTGACGCCAAACAGTCTCTAAATGAAACGGAGGTAAGTCGAGGACTGCTTGGGCAAGGTTCAGAAAAAGCTGCAAATCCTGCCAGTTACAGTGAATAGAGTTAGGACTTTTCACCGAGTTCAAAGTTAGGAGTCATGATCAGTCCTTTTTCAGTAATGGCCCTTTAGGAGCCAGGCCTCTCTCATGGAAGATGGAAAGAGAAAAAGGAGAAAAAAGAAGAGAAGAGAGGAGAAGATGGAAGGAAGGAAGGAGAAGAAAGAGGAAGGAAAAGGGAAGGAAGAAGAGGAAAGACAAGAGACAAGAGAAAGAAAAAGAAAGGAGAAGAAAGAGGAAGGTAAAAGGAAGAAACAAGGAAGGGAAGGAAGAAAAAAGGGAAAAGAAGATGAAAGAGAAAAAAGAAAAGAGAGAGAGAAAGGAAGGAAGGAAGGAAGGGGAAGGGAAGAAGGAGGAAGAGGAAAGAAAAAAGAAAAGAAAAAGAAGAAAAAAGAGAAGAAAAAGGAAGGGAAAAGGAAGAAAGAAGGGAGGGAAGAAAAAAGAGAACAGAAGATGCAAGAGAAAAAAGAGCAAAGAAAAGAGAGAGAGAAAGGAAGAAAGGGAAAGGGAAGAAGGAAGGAAGGAAGAAGAGGAAAGAAAAAAGAGAAAAAAGAGCAAAGAAAAGAACAGAGAGAAAGAAAGAGAGAAAGAAAGAGGAAGCGAAAGGGAAGAAGGAAGGAAAAGAAGAAAAAAGAGGAAGGGAAAAGGAAGAAAGAAGGGAAGGAAGAAAAAAGAGAACAGAAGATGAAAGAGAAAAAAGAGCAAAGAAAAGGAGAGAGAGAGAGAGAGAGAAAGGAAGGAAGGAAGGAAGGAAGGGAGAGGGAAGAAGGAAGGAAGAAGAGGAAAGAAAAAAGAAAAGACACAAAAGGAAAGAAAGAAAGAAGCAAGGAAGGAAGCCAGCTGAAAAAAAGGCGACTCAGCTCAGGCCTGGCACCCACCTCTCCACTGCCCCCTTGGAGAACTCCCCCATCCATCATCCTCAGCCACCGCCTCTCTTTCCCCCTGCAAAGCAAAAACAACCCAGCCAGGCGGATTTAAGGCAGTTCTCCATTTAACCCCAATTAAAGGGGTTTTGCCATTTGATCCCCTGGAAAGGAGCCTCGTTGTTATTGCGGATTATTACGCGGGTGGGGGGAGGATCTGGCATTTCACGATCCAGTCCCCCCCCCCCCCCNATGGGACTTTTTTGATTTTGGTTTGCAAAGCTCGGTTCCGGGAAGGGGGGGGAGGAGGGGGGAAGGGAAAGAGGGAGTGGGGAGGAGGAAGAAGAGGGAGGATGGATGGAAGGATAGAAGGAAAGGAGGAGGGAGGGATGGAAGCAAGGAGAGGACGGATGGAAGGAAGGAACTAAAGAAAGAGGAAGGAGAGAAGGAACAAGACAGGAAGGAGGAGGGAGGGAGGAGAGAGATGGGAGGGAGCAAGGGAGGATGAGTGGAAGGATGGAAGGAGAGGAGAAGAGAGACAGAAGGGAGGAAAGAAGGAAGGAGAGTGCTGGGAGGCATGGAAGGATGAAAGGAAGATGAGGAGAAGGAGGAAGAAAGGAATATGAAGGACTGAAGGAAGGAAAAGAAGGAAGGAAGGCGGTGGGAGGGAGGGAGGACAGATGGAAGGAAAGGAGAGGAGGAGAAAGAGAAGAGATAGAGGAGGAGGGGGAAAAGAAAGAGCAAAGCCTTTGGCCCAATCACCAGGAGACTGGGAGTTCTAGTCCCGCCTTTGCAATGAAAGCCAGCTGGGAGAGCCAGTCCCCTCTCTTTCAGCCCAACCCACCTCGCAGGGTCGTTGTGTTGGGGGAAAATAGGAGACCGAAGTAGAGTGATGCCTTCCTTCTCTGAGCTGGGTTTTAAAAAATATATAAACATGGGACCCACCCAAAGAAAGAAAGAAAAAATAAAGACATAAAAAATGAAGGAAGAAAGGAAAGAAGGAAGGAAGGAAGGAGAAGAAAGAGGAAGGAAAATGGAAGAAAGGGAAGAAGAGGAAAGACAAAAGAAAAGAGAAGGAAAAGAAGAAAGAGGGAAGGGAAGAAAAAAGAAGAAAGAGAAAAGAGGAAAGAAAAAAAAGAAGTAAAGAAAATGGGAAAGGGGAAGGAAAATAGAAGAGAATGAAGGAAGGAAGAAACAAAGGAAAAGAAAGAAAAAAGGAAGAAAGGAAAAAGAAAGAGGAAGGGAAAGGGAAGAAGGAATAAAGGAAAGAAAGAAGAGGAAAGACAGAGGAAAGGAGAAAGAAGAAGAAAGATGAAAGAAAGAAAAAAAGATGAGTGGAAGGGAAAAGGAAAAAAGAGCAAAGAAAGAAAGAGAAAGGGAAGAAGAGGAAAAAGAAAAGAAAAAGAGGAAAAAGGAAAGAAGAAATAAATAAAAGGGAGAAGGGGAAGGAAGGAAGGAAGAGAAAGAGAATTCGCTTAAGAACCGTGGCCAGAAAAGCCATAAAATGGGGGAAAGCTCCCTCCGCAACTTGTTTCACTTAGTGACCGAAATGGGGGCGGGCTCCTTCGTGGTCGTATCTGGAGGATTGCCTGCGTTGTGGTGGTTGTGGTGGTTGTTTTTAAACAGGTCCGGCATTCAATTGCAGGAAGTTGGCTTTTTCTCCCCGCACAAAAGCTTTGCGGTTTCTCTGCACAATAGGCAGCACAAAAGTAGCCACACAAGAGCTCGACAATCCGCCCCCTTCCCCCCCCCCCCNCCCTTCCCCCCCCCCCCAAACCCAGGCTAAACCTCCAGGGAGTCTCTCTCTCTCTCTCTCTCCACACACACACACACACACACACACACACACACACACACAAAAGGTTGAAAAAAACCGAACTAGAGAAAAAGAGATTTAAGGAGGTGGGAAAAGAAGCCGCACAATTGCGAAGCACAATTTCAAAGTTCGCACAAAAGGCCTGGAGGGGGTTTGGCTGGCGCCTGGTTTCATGAGGGAGGGGATGCGTCAGAGGGGAGGGGGCTCTGTGGAGGAGGAAGAGGAGGAGGAGGAGAAAGGAGGAAAGAAGCGAAGGAGGGACGAAATGAGAAAGGAAACCCAAAGACAAAGGGAGGGAGGGAAGGAAAAGGAAGAGAAGAGAAAGAGAAGGAAAATGGGAAGAGAAAGAGACAAGAAGAAGGGAGGGAGGAAGAGAAAGAGAAAAAGAAAGGGAAAGAGAAGGAAAGAAGGGAAAGAAGGAAAAAGGGAAGAAAGAAGGGAGGGAAGGAAGGAAAAGGGGAAGAGAAAGAGACAAGAAGGGAAAAAGGAAGGCAGAGAGGGAGGGAAGGAAGGGAAGAGAAAGAGAAAAAGAAAGGGAAAGGGAAAGGGAAAAGGAAAGAGATGGAAGGAAAAAGAAAAGAGACAAGAAGAAGAGAAGGAAGGACAGAAGAGGAGAAGCGAGGGAGGGAAGGAAAGAGAAGGGTAGGAAGGAAGGAGGGAGGAGAAAGAGAAGAAGGAAGGGAGAGGGAGGGAGGGAGGGAGGGAGAAAAGAAGGAAGAAAAAAGAGAAAGAAAAGAGGAGGAAGGGAATCGGGGGAGAGAAAGAGATGAAGATAAAATGAAAGAGAGAAAAGAGGAGAACAGAAGAAAGGAGAAGGAAAGAAAGAGAGGAAGGAGAAAAAGAAGAAAGGAAGTTATAAGAGAAAGGGGAAAAGACCAACAAAAGAGAAGGAGGAAGGAAAAAGGGCCATAGAAAAAGAAAAAGACCTAAGAAGAAGGGGGAGAGAAAGAAAGAGAGGAAGGAGAAAGAGAAAAAGAAGGACGGAAGGAGAAAGAGGGAAGGGGGGAAGAGGGAAGGGAGGAAAAGGGGGAGAGAAAAAGAGAAGAAGGGAGAGGGAGGGAAGGAGGGAGGAAAGAAGGAAGAAAAAGACAGAGAAAGAAAAGAGAAGAGAAAAAAGAAAGAGAGAAGAAGAACAGAAGGAAGAGAAAGAGGAAGGAGAAAAAGAAGAAAGGAAGGCAGTAGAAAGAGAAAGAGAAGACTGAAGAAGAGAAGAAAGGAAAAAGAAAGGCAAGAGAAAGAAAAAGAGGGACAGAAGAAGGGGAAGAGAGAGAGGAAGGAGGAAGAGAAAAAGAAGGAAGACAGGTGAAGGACAAGACAGAAAAAAGAGGAGGAGGAAGAGAAAAAGAAAGAAAGAAGGAAGGAAGGAATCCAGGTTTCTTCAGCGGCCTCAGATGGATGTCGCACATCTAGGTCACAACACACAAAATGGAGGTGGGCGGCAACGTCAAGACGACAAAAAAAGGCAGCCCTGAATAGCTTTCTTCCTTCCAAAGAACTCCAACACCCATGATCCACTGGTGGGGATCCTTTTTGGGGACCCGCCGTGCCCAGCTGGGAAAAGTCGGTCGGAAAAGCGGGGGGGGGGGGGGG
>BHFT01033975.1:47464-71584 GCA_004320025.1 Laticauda laticaudata
GGGGGGGGGGGGGGGGGGGCATCCGGTTGATCCCCAGATCTGTTTTCCTCTGAATGAAATGAAATCCAGCGTTGGGAATCGGCAGCTCCTGTTTTGGGAGTCGGGGAGGGGGGACCAAAGCAGGATTGGAACCCAAAACCAAAAAAGAACAAAAAAAGTCCTTGTTTTATGACCACTATTCAGACCTAAGCGAGACTGTCGTTAAGTGAGTTTTGCCCCGTTGGGACATCCCTGGGACCAAATCTGTGCTATCTCCAGCTCTCTTCGCCCCAAGACAAATAGTCTTCAATTTAACGGCCGTCATCAAGCCCCCCAAATCTCATCTGCTGCTAAGCAAGACATTGGTCACCTCAAGCTTCGTTCCCTTGTGTGGCTTTTCCTGCCGCCGTTGTTAAGCGAATGCCTGCAGTTGTTACGTGAATCTGCTTTCCCCATCGACGGGGTTGGTCACAAGGTCTCAAAAAAGGGCCACGTGACCAACCGTCATAAATATGAGTCAGCTGCCAAGTGTCTGTACTTTGATCAGGTGACCTGCGATGTCCTAAGTGTGAAACATGCCCAAAGCCGTTTTTTTCCCCCAAGTTCGAGCGGTCATTAAATTGAGGTCTTGCCATAATCCAAAATTTGAGATTGCAAAAGGGATCAGTCAGATGGATCTGACAGAGAAGACTTGGAAGCAGCAATGAGATCCCAACCCAGCCGGCCTCTGTTGTGACTCCACACCGGTTGCAAAAGTTGTGTTATGAAACCTCCCCACCCACCCAAAAAATAAAAAAATAAAATTGTATTCTCACCAGGGACTAGAAACTTGAGAAGTGCGCACGAGCCGTTTGCGGAGGTCACAGAGACTCCATTCCAGCTCTGTTTTTTTTTTTTTCTTCTTGGTTGGAACGAAGCCCCCTAAAATCCTTATGAATCGCCCCCAAATCCCCCCAGGGATCGACTTGAGGGATCTATCCAGGAAAAACATGGAATTTGGAAGCAAAAAAAAAGGGGGCTCAAAATTTGAGAGAAAAACCCTAAATCTGATCTTTGTTTCATGAATATAGCGCCCCCCCCCCCAAAAAAAAATAGAATTTCAGGTAAGTTGCCTATCAACTTACTACTTACAACGATTCGCTTAGCGACAGTTCGAAATTATCAAAGTTACTATGGCAGCAAATCAAAAGAGACTTAGGCCCGCTGTTCATACTTACGACCCTCCCCGTTGTCACGTGATCAATGCTCAGCCGCTTGTGAACTGACCTCATGTTTATGACGGTCCCCTTTTGCGACAAGAAGTCAATGGGGAAGCCGGATTCGCTGAATGACTTATCAACCGCAGTGATTCACTTAATGACAGGTTGTAACGGGACAAATTTGCAAATCAGACACTCAGTACAGAGAAAGGGAAAGGAAGGAAGGAAACCAGAAAGAAGAGGGAGAGAAGGAAAGAAGAATGAGAAAGAAAAAGAAGGAGGAAGGAAGGAAAGAAAGAAGGATGGAAGGATAAGGGAGGAAGGAGGAAAAAAGGAAGGGAAGGAAGGGAGAGGGAAGGAAAGAGAGGGAGAAAGGGAAGCAAGGAAGGAAAGAAGGAACAAAAAGGAAAGGACCAAGGAGGGAGAGAAAGTGAAGGAAGGAAAAGAACAAGAGGGAGGGAGGGAGGAAAAAGGATGGAAGGCGAGCAGGAGGGAAAGAGGATGAAGGAAGGAAAACAGAGAGGAAGGGAGAGAAAGAAGGGAGGGGAAAAAGAAATGGATAAAGAGAAGGAAGGAAAGAATGAAAATAGAAAGGAGGGAGGGAAGGAAAGAAGGAAAGGGGAAGGAGGGAAGTAAAGAAGAAGATGGATGAAAGAAGGAAAGAAGGTGAGGAGAAGGAGGGAGGGAGGAAATCAGAGAGGGAGGTCTAGAAGGAAGGAAGGGGAAAGAGAAAGAAGGAAAATTAAAAGGAGAGAGGGAAGGAAGGCAGGAAAGAAGGGGAGGAGGGAGGGAAAGAAGGTGAGGAGAGGGAGGAAGGAGAGAAGGAGGAAGGAAGAAAGAAAAACAAGAAGGAAAGGAAAAGAAGAACTGAGAAAAATAGAAAACAGGAATGTTTTCTGACTTCCTTTGCAACAAATAGAAATAAAAAGCAAAATTAATCTACCATCCAATCCTCCCCACCATCCCCGCAAAAAAATCCAGATTTCATCTCTTTCCCTTTTGTGGCCAGACAAGAGAGCCATCCCCGTCCGTCACAAAGCGAGGCTCGGCCTTGAAGGTGATGGCGAGGGAGAATTCAAGGAAAGCCGACCTTCCTTTGTTCTCAGCCGTTCGTTTCTCTGGCTCAGAAGGGGGGGGGGGAACTCCAACCGAGGAGGGGCTGCTTGGCTAGGCAGACCCATCCTCCCCGGCAGGAGACACCGAGGCCCATCAACAACCCTGGCAGCAAATCCAGGTCAGGTGGAGACTCTCCAGAAGGTCTGAGAGAGGAAGGAAGAAAGGAAAGAAGGAAGGAAGAAGAGAAGGGAGGGAGGAAGAAAAGGGAGGAAGAAAAGAAGAAGGGGAGGGAGTAAGGGAAGGGAAGGAAGGAAGGAGAAGGGAAGGGAAGGAAGGAAGGGAAGGAAGGAGAATGGGAGAGAGGAGAATAGAAGAGAAGGGAGGAAGGGAAGAAGGGAAGGGAGGAAGGAGAAAGGGAAGGGAGGGAAGGAAGGAAGGGGAGGAAAGAAGGGAAGGGAGAAAGGAAGGAAGAAGAAAGGAGAAGAGGAGGGTGGAAGGAGGGAAGGGATGGGAGGAGAAGCAGGGAGGAAGAAATAAAGGAAGGAGAAAGAAAAGAAGGAAAGAGGGAAGGAAGGAGAGGAGGAGCAAAAAGGAAGAAGGAACAAGAGCAGGAAAAAAGGAAGCTGGGAAGAAAGGATAGATGGGAGGAGAGGAGGAGTATAAAAGGAAGGAAGTTAGGAAGAAGAAATGGAGGAAAAAGGAATAAAGGAAGATGAGGGAGGGAAGGAGAAAGGAACAAAAGAAAGGAGGGGGAAGGAGAACAGGAAGGAAGAAGATGAGAAAGGAAAGAAAAAGGAGAGGAGAAGGAAGGGAAGGAATAAAGGAAGGAGAGGTGAAAGGAAAGAAGGAAGGAGGAAGCAGAGGAGGAGTAAGAAGGAAGGAAGGAAGCTAGGAGAGAAGGGAGAGGAGGAGGAGGAAGGAAAGGAGAAACAAAAGGAAAGGAAGGAAGATGAGAAATAGGAAGAAAAAAAGAAATAAAGGAAGGCAAGGAAAAAGGAAGATAGGAGAGGAGTAAGGAAGAAGGAAAAGAGCAGGGAGGGAGGAGAGAAGAAAGGAAGGAGAGGATGCAGGAGAGGAGGAGGGAGGAAGAAAGGAGGAGAGGCAGGGAGGGAGAGGAGAAAAGGAGGGAAAGAAAGGATGGATGGAAGAAGAGTAGGAAGGGAAGGGAGACGAAAGAAAGGAAGAGGAGGAGGAGGAAGGAAGGATGGAAAATGGGGAAGAAAGGAAGGAAAGGAGAGCTAGTAACCAGAGAGCCTCCTTTTACAACGAGGAGGTCATTAATGGGGACAGATGCCTGTCTGGAACAAGAGCCGAGAAGATTCAGCATCGGGGTTCAAAAAAATCTCCATGAAGCTAAATGAAGGATGGGAGCCAAGGCCGGAGTGTGTTCTTCCCGCCAAAAAAACTTTTCCAACTCTCCCCAAAACTCAGCACTCAAGAAGCGAGGAAGAAAACCCCGATTGGCACAAAAACCAGCTTAGGAAAAGAAGAGAAACTTGACCCAGAATGCCGGTTTGCGGTTCGGGAAAGACAGGGTCTCTAACGCAATGGGAAAGATGGAACAACCCGTGCCTTCAGCCTAGCCAGGATGACAGCTGTCATCCTGGTTAGGCAGAACAGCAGGGCTGGCCTGGCCTCATTAGAGCCATTCTCCACCTCAACACACACACACACACACACACACACACACACACGGCATACCATGCAAACTTCAGCAATGCTGATTTTAAAGTCCCTGCCTCCTGTTGGCATCCTGCAAGGAGCCCGGTAACTCAGTTTTAAGAGCAGGGAGGGGTGGGGGGGATGAATGCAATGTGGGGAGGGGGGAAAAGAGTGATAACACTCTGGGGCTTTTGCTCCCCCCCCTTTCCCTTTCCCAGCCAGCAGAAGCCCCTCATCTCTATTGTTCAGCCTCTTTTTCAGAGAAAGAAACCCAGCCGTCCTCCCCGCTCCGCTTTGCTTGTCCTCCCGTGGGAAAAAATGAAAAAACACTGGACAACCTACTGTCATAGGGTCTCTCTCCTGGCCAGGAAGATGGAGTGCTGAGGATGCCTGTAAAAGCCTGTTTGACCAGCCCTGGAGAACTTCTGCCTGCTTCCACGGAAGGGATGGCCCCGCCAAGTTGGGCACAGCTCCCTTTGACGGCTGCCACCTCTTCTCCTTTTTTCTGATCGCTCGTCTCGGGAATCAGTGCCAGTTTAGGATGGAAGGAACCTGGGCTGCCCAGTTCTCTCTTGACGGCGTCACTGCCGCTGCCGTCCTTCTGCTGGTCCCTCTTTTTCTTCTCCTCCTCCGTGGGGAGGAGAGGCTCCTTCATGATGGGGCAGAGGGGGGCAGCACCGTCCTGACCGGGACGGTGGGCAGAGGCCTGCTCTTCGGAGACAGTGGCCGATCTTTTCATCGGGGCACTTGGTTTGCGAGGTGTGACACTCTGAGAAAGGATGGTTGGCGGGGACTCTCGGTCGGGGATGGTGACCAGCTCGGGGTATTTGTCCACCAGGTTGAAGGCAGGGGGGACGGACAAGTGGGAGCACTCCGACATAGCACGCCGCATCGCCTTCCGCTGGGTGCCCCCCCGACTGAGAAAGCTGCTCTCAGGGGCTGAGTCCAGCTTCTCTTCCAGCTCAGTCAGAAACCTCTCCTCTTCTGTCTCAGGGACAGTGCCGAACGAGCTGCTGCCCTTCCCATCATCCTGAGCCAGCTCGATCATGGTCATTGGCGGCCCCAGCTTCGATGCAGAGCTGAAACTGCTCAGGAGCGAACTGTCCTTGAGGAGGTCCACTGGGCTGTGGACAAGGGCTCCATTTTTTGGCCCGGCGACTTCAGACAAGACTGAGTCGAAACTGGGGGCCCACGCCCGGATCTCTGGTTCCATCAGGCGATTCGAGGGGTCTTTCGGGGTCTCCAGACAGCCTTTGGCATCAACCTCTCCCGGCTTTGACCCAGCTGCCTTCTCCTGATCAGTGATCCCTCTATTAGGTTCTAGGATTGGAGATCCCCTCAGGCATCCAGCCGGCTCGGTCTGCAAGCCGGCCAAACCGAGGATACCCAGACTCTCTCCAAAATGGCTCTTCTCGGACCCTGGCGCCCACTTCTCAAGGTGACCCGAGGCTGGCTGGTAAGGCTTGCTCGGCTCCTCAGTTTCCCTTTTGTCCTTTGAGACGGCCTTGAGGTCTTTCTCCAGCTTCCCTTCGAAGAAGCACAGCTTGTCCTCATCGGTGAAGCCAGTGCTTTTCCCCAGCCCATCTGGACGTGGCGGGTGGACATGGAGCCCGATCTCACTCAGCTTACCTTCCGTTCGCTGCCACTCGAATGCAGCAGCGCCAAATTCCTTCGGTGTGCCCATGCAGGCAAAGGGGTCTGAAAAGCCGTCGGGGTTGGAGGTTTTGCACAGCTGGCTGTATTCGGCAAGGGGCGCAGGGGGCTGGTTGGAGAGCGACATCGCTGCCTGCCTGCTCGCTGGCTGCTTCTCACCCGTCTCCGAGCCAGAACGCCACCCAGCCGGACTGGCGGGCACCGTGATGCGGTGACGACACGCCAGGCCCCCCTGCGGTCGCTAGTTTGCAGTGAGAACGATCCTTCATACCATCCGGTGCTGTTGTTTGAAACAAGCATTTGCCCAAAACAAGCATTTAAAAAAACTCAAGTGTGTGTGTGTGTGTGGGAGGAAATGGTGCATGGCAAAGGGCTTTTATCTTTTAAATCAGGGTTAAGGAGGGGAGGACCACGGCAGATTTTTTAATGCCCCAGGTACACGCTACGGGAGGAATTGAAATCCCTGCTTTTCTTTTTTCTTTCAGCCCAAGGACCTCCCAATCCCTGCTTTTCTTTTCATGTGTGTGCATGCATGAACAAAAGACGCCATTCAGGGACAGGGGAAAAAAAAAAAACAGTTCAAAGGAAACGGGTGTCCGAGCATGCCGTTAAATGAAGATTTCAACCCGTGACATTAACAGAAACAAGCCCCATTGAAAGAGGGTTGTGTTTTGCTGGGACAGCTGTAAGCAGACCTGGCCAGCCGGCGCAAACAAATAACCCGCAACAACAACTGAGGCACAAGCTTTGTGCAAAAGGGGGAGAATCTCCAGAAGGGAAGGACGGAGCTGGGGACAGATGGTGCCGGCATGTGTCTTTCCGCTATGACAACGGAGCTGCACATATGGGGAAGGGAACCCTGCCCAGACCCCCCCCCCACGAGCATCTTCAGAGTGACGGGGAGGGGACACAGCCAGTCCTCAACTTACTACCATTCGTTTAGTGAACGTTCCGACTTCAAACAGCCCTGAAACAAGCCAATTAGGACCGGTCCTCGCCCTTACGACTATTGCGGTCAAAATTCCAGTTCTGGAAACACAGGTCTGTGTTTGCAAGAGCTGCAGCCAACCTTGGGGCTCACGCCATTCTCGGCTATGACCTTCTCAAAGTCGAGAAGGGAATCCCAACTCCCTTAACGACCGTGCCATCCACTTAACAACCGTGGGAAATTTGATTGGCTCGACGAGAATGGCAAAGGGAAGGCCATGAAATCAGGGGTGGCTCTCCTTAACGACCTCCAGGCTTCGCAAGGAAAACTCTCGTTTCTATTGCAGTCGTAAGTTGAAGAATTACTGGAAAAGGAGATTGAGGAGGGACACTAATGCTTTCAGGCAGGTTTCAATTCGGGGTCAAGACGCAGATAGTCCTCAACTTACAATCACACCTGCACGACGGCGCTGAAAAATGGACTTGTGACAGCTTCTCACTTACGAGCATTGCAGCATTCTCATGGTCACGTGATCAAATATCTTCAACTGGAAGGTGACAGGATGGCCCACAATTCTCCACCCAGTGATCCTCGACTTATGATTGTTTGCTTAAAGACTGTCGGATGACCCCCCCCAAAAAAGAGATTTATGGCCGATCCTCACACTTATGACCGTCTCAAAAAAATCCCAAGTTGAATGATCAAAACTGGCAACCGGGATGTACTTGTCCCGTGTTAGTCTTTGACTTATGACCGTTTGTTTAGCGACGACTCCAAGCTGCAACCCGTATGGCACGAAGAACTTGATAAACCATACTCCTCGCACTTATGACCGTCATGACCATTGCCCCGGGGTGGGGTGGGGGGTGTCAGGCAAAATCAAAAATATCCAACGGCTTAACAACTGGCTCCAGGATTCACATAACCACTATGACTGACAGCCATAAGTCAATGGGAGAAGCTGGCCAAAAGTTGGTCGTGACTCACTAAATAACCATCTCGCTTAGCGACTGACCTCGCTAAGTCGAGGACCGTTTGCAATTGGTTGTATACCACCACCTGTCTCCTGAGTTTCCAAGCCCCCTTCACCCCTTTATAATAACCCCCCCTTCCTTGTGACAACAGATCTTCCCTTTGTCTTCTGGCCAGGCGCCACGACCATCAGTCGCCTGGATTTAATTGCCTTTGAAGCCAGAAAGCTCAACAACATGGCTTGGGTGGGGGGGAGGTTCTTGCCCTTGGGAGTGCAGCAACACACACACACACACACACAAAACCATGCCTGCCGCACTCACAACGCCTGGCGGTTCATTTTTGCAAGGAGCTATTTTTATCCCACCAATGTGGAAACGCAGCCAGCCGCGGGAGAGATAGCACGCGTGCCAACGAGGGCCTGAAGAGACAGAGAGGGATGAGAGAGAAAGCGAGGGATGAGGCAGAGAGATGGGAGAGATGAGGGAGAGAGGGAGAACCACTTGGGAAGTGTGAAGTTGTGGAGTCCTTTACACACAATACACACACACACACACACTGGTGTTCCCACCCGGGCTCAGGGGTGGGATTCAGCCGGTTTGGGCCAGTTCAGGCGAACTGGTTGTGAATTTGACATCCGGTTTGGCGAACTGGTAGTTCCGAAGACCAGCTGGCCCCGCCTTGCCCTGCCCCTCCCGGAACTCCCCATGCACCCGGTTCAGACTCCCAGGTAAGGGCAGGAAGGCTTGCTAAGCCCAAAATGGGGCATACAGGGGAGTGCGGTGAAAGGAAGGAAGGAAGGAAGGAAGGAAGGAAGAAAGAAAGAGAAAGAAAGAAAGAAAGAAAGAAAGAAAGNGAAGGAAGGAAGGAAGGAAGGAAGGAAGGAAGGAAGGAAGGAAGAAAGAAAGAAAGGAAGAAAGGAAGAAAGGAAGAAAGAAAGAAAGAAAGAAAGAAAGAAAGAAAGAAAGAAAGAAAGAAAGAAAGAAAGAGGGAGGAAAGGGAAAAAGAAAGGGAGGGAAGGGAAAGTGAATGAGATATGGATGGATAGAGGGAAGCAGGGAAGGGGGCAGAGAAAAGGGAGTGGAAAGAAGGACCACAAACTCTGGCTCTAGATGCAGCTTCAGAGGATACTTTGAATCAGCACAGCAATCCAGGGCTGAAAGGGACCTTGGAGGTCATCTAGTCCAACCCCCTGCTCTAAGAGCGTCATTAAGCGTCTGAATTTTGACGGAGGTATAGGTGTGAGGACCGCGCCAAAGTCCTTTGGCTCAGGGCCATTGCGGCTTAGAGCAGTCACTAAACACACGGCCCTAAGTCGAGGACCTATATATGCAAAGCGGGGAGGGTCACGTGACCGTCCTAGAGAATACACATGGTAGCCGATTTTGATCATGTAACTTGGGATTTTGGCATCGGTCGTAAATCTTTGGACCAGCCATTAATCTTCAAAGGGGATTGGACTAGAAGACCTCCAAGGTCCCTTCCAACTGTTCTATTCTATTCTTTCTATCCTATCCTATTCTATTCTATTATAGAATTCTATAATCTATTCTATAATCTATTCTATTCTGTTCTATTCCTTTTCTATATTCTATTCTATTTCTATTATTTTTCTATTTCTTTCTACTTCTATTCTATTTCTATTTTTTTCTATTCTACTTCTATTTCTTATTCTATTAAATGTATTCTTTATTTAACCTGACTTGTGATTAATTTTAAATAAAGCGGTGAACATTCCTCCTTCTTCCTTCCTTCTCTTGTGCCTGTAACAGCAACCCTGCAAGGAGGGCTGGGCTGAGAGAGAGCGACTCACCCAATTACTAAGATGGTTTTCATGGTTTATGTAGAACTAGAACTCTCCGTCTCCTAGTGATTGGCCCAAAGTCACCCGGCCAATTTTCATTCCAAAGGCACAACTATAATCCATTGTCTCCTGTGACTGGCCCAAACTTATCCAGTTAGCTTTCATGCCTAAAACTGGACTAGAACTCACCGTCTCCTGGTGATTGGCCCAAAGTCACCCAGTCAACTTTCATTCCCCATCGCCCAGTTTCTAGCTGGATAGCCTGAACAACAGCTCGACCCAAAAAAAGACGCCCGAAAATCCTGGAGAACTTTGAAGGCCTTCCCAAGAGTTTGTGAACCCCCGCTCCGTACAGGTCTTCTGGGCTGAGGATAATGGGCTTTGTGGCAGCGATGGACCTCAAACCCACCTGCTGCTTCAACGCTCCGCGCTTTCCCTGTTGCATGTCGCCGTTTCCCACCCACAGCTGCTTTGCCAAGTTGGTCTATTTTGGTCCCCGCTCTTCACAGCAAAGATGGATTTCTGTGCAACGCGCGTGCACACACACACACACAGCAGCAGCCAAGGGCCTCTGGGCACCCATTGCCAAGACAACCACACCTTGGAGGGAGGTGGGATATAGGATCCCTGGTGGATCCACCACAAGCCACATGAGATGAGGTGGCCACACGCACACACACACCATCTGAGTTAACCAGAAAGAAAGTAAAGCTTTTTTTGGGGGGGGCGAGAGAGTTGGCATTGTGGGTCTCTGGCTTCACAACCACACCCAAGAACCTTGGACAATCCTCATAGGTGGGGGGGGGGCGGTGAGAAGGAGATCAACTGTACCATCTGGGCCTGGTGAGGGGGGGGAAGGAGGTGGTTTCAGGTGGGAGGTGGAAGAAGAAGGCCTCCCTCCTAATGCTTTCCTCCTCATCCTTCCCAGAGAAAGGTCCTGTTTGGAGATGGAAGGGGAGTGGACTTCAACTCCCACAATTCCCCAGCCACCATACTTTAAGCTACATGGACTTCAACTCCCAGAATCCCCTGGCCACCATGTTTTAATATGTGATGGACTTCCACTCCCAGAATCCCCCAACCACCAAGCTTTAAACTACATGCACTTCGACTCCCAGAATCCCCCAGCCACCATGCTTTAAGCAACATGGACTTCGACTCCCAGAATCCCCCAGTCGGCATGCTTTAAGGCTGATGGACTTCAATTCCCAGAATCCCCCTGCCAGCAGGGAATTCTGGGCATGGAAGCCCCAAAATCCAAATTGTGCTTATCATGTGACCCAGGGCCCCAGCCATCTCCGCTCCCTCACCAGGTCCAAACTGGGAGCTGGAACCAGTTTAACCAGTAGAACCCAACCCCACAACACCCTCTTCAGCTTCTTCTCTGAATGTGCTCAACCACAGGCAGTCCTCGACTTACAACAGTTTACTTAGTGACCGAAGCAGCAACCAGGTCACTAAGAAAAGGGACAGAGGTCCGTTTTTCACACTTACGACCGGCTGCAATCTCTCCGTGGGAGAGGGGGGATGTCACATGATCAGAATTCAGACTGTTTGGCAACAGTCTCGTGTTTATGATGGTCAGCAGTGAGTTGCGACTGTCAGACCAGCCAAGTCTACGGTCGGGGGCGAGCCGGATTCGCTTCATGATCATGGTGACTCGCTGAAGGACCGCAGGGATTCCCTTAACGATGGGGGCAAGAGAGAGGTCGTCCAATGGGGCTCACGGATATCTTGCTTAGTGGCAGAGATCGTGGTCATAAGCCAAGGACTGCCTGTAGGACAGCGTGCAAGGAAACAAGGACGGTGTGTTTTTGAACCCCTTTGCATTCCACGTCATTTGTTGCGGTGGCTTTTCTTTTACTTTTGACATCTTCCTTCCCCATGCACACAAAAACTCACACAGACTCACAACTCCAAAGAGCAAATTTCATGCAGAAAACACAATTGCCCCCCCCCCCAAAAAAAGACTTCAGGGAGCTGCAACCTATGTGAAAGATGCGACAGGGTTCCCGCAAGTTTCTTCCATGCAAAGCTCATTGTTAAAGTGGAGAGGGGGCGGTTGAATGGTCTACCCCAGGGGTCGGCAACCTGCGGCTCTGGAGCCACATGCAGCACTTTTGGCCTTCTGCTGCGGCTCCCTGTCGACTGATCCCACCACTGGCTGGCCCCACCCCTCCCCGTCATTCCTCGTCTGGCCTAAGAAGCTTAAGGGTGATGGCGGAGGATAGAGACTCGCTCCATATTCCAGAGCAGGGTAGGCCTTACTTTTGGAGAATCAGGATAGATTCGAAGTTACGTCGCCAACAGTCAACGGTGGAACCAAATATTGCTCGAGGGTGTTGGACCTCCAAGATTTCAACTGAGTGGGAAAGTGGCTTACAACCTCAGAAGGTTCTCAAGAGGTTCCATAGCTAAATAGTTGTGGTCTACAGCCCCACCAGAGCCTTCCAACTCCACAGGTTCCTTCCCTCGAGGAGCGTTAGTGACCACAAAACAGACACACACAACACAAGGCTCCGAAGCACACACAGACAGAAGAAGCTTGAGTGGGTCTCGGTGGACCGAGGTCAGTTCCAGAACTGGTTAGCATGGTGATGCCAAGCAAGCTGGGTTTCTCGCCAAAGACAGCCCCCATGACGCGGTTCATGCCAACCAGGTTAGGTGCTCGTGCCAACGCGAGCAAACATGGGAGCATGTTCTCAGACAATGCCAAGCTGGATGGAGAAGGCTGGGGAGGCCATAACCGCAAGCACACACACACACACACCTTTGTCTCGCCTGTGGAGTCCATCAGGTCTGGGAGGTCTTCTTCTGCCTAGGTCCGGAGCTCCATCCTTTGGGGAAGGGACAGATGGAAGAGGAGGAGGAAGCCCTCTTGACTTGGTGGGTCTCATGTAGCCTTTCATCGGTGGTGGAGCTTTGGCCCGGCTTGCTTTTTTGGTCTCGCCTGTGGGCCTGCGGTCATCATGATCAGCGACAGCCAGAGAAATTGACGCTTGTGGTTCTCGGGATTCTGATCTCAGGTTCGGTGCAACTTGGGCTTCTCCAAGTTGTCCCGTCTCCTCCTTGCTGGCTGGTTGGAGAAGAGGACTTCCCTTGGCCAGGTTCTTATCTGACACCAGATGATCGGAAGCGAGCCCACTTCCTCCCACTTCCTCCAGAAGGACGTCCTCCAGGACCTTATCTGTCCTTGTCTGACTTCCTAAATGGTCCGGATGCTCAGAAGGCCTTGCTTCATCTTCTCGTCTATCTTCTGCTAACGCTCCTGGCTCAGAAGTTCCACCACTGTGGAAGACAGTCGTTACAGTCTGAGGAGTTGACACTTCCTCCTTGGATTCCTTAAGAGTTTGGGTTTCCATAGGGAAGTCACTGCCTTCTCCAACCCAACCTCTTCCTTCAGCCACCAGCCCAGGAGCCGTCTCTAGCTTTTCCACCATCATTTCTGGTGAACCAAGTCCATAGCTTTTGTCTCCAAGGTCCATTCCTCCGCTTTGCTTCTCCGTTTTGAAGAGGCGGTCTGCCGGGGTCCGCTTGTTCTTCTTCCTCTTTTCCCGGATGTCATCCCCAGCTTTCACGACCAGGGAAGCTTCTGCCTCTTGACCATCAAGTTTGGCCAAGTTCTCCTGGAGCTCCTCCAGGATCTTCTGGTCCCCTGGCTTGGTGGCTTGTAGGAATTCAGAAAGAAAAAATGGCTCCTGGCTTGGCTCGCCAGCCAACTTGGGGAAGTGAACTTCTAAAAACGGGCAGGTGGGACCTCGAATTTGGGACATGGCTTCCTCAAGAGGTCCAGCTGGGTCAAAGACATTTGTGAGGGCCTCTTCCCAATGCAGCGGACGGCCAGGAGGGAAGCTTTTGATGTTCCTGTTTTCATCGACGACCTCTGCTTCTCCTCTGGTGAAGCTCAATCCACCAAACCTCTGAGGTTCTTCTTCATGGTTGACATCTTCCTTAGTTGGTTGGGCAACCACAGGTTTCTGAGGGATATTCTTGCTTTTCTTCTCACCACTCTTCTTTTCAGGTTTCACAAGTGGGGGTTGAAGATCTGGAAGATCAGGGACCCCATCTTTTTTGGTCTTCATCTTTCTCTCACCTTCTTCTATGACTCTCCCCGTATCCAACTTGCCCAGCAAATGGATGGATGGTTCCAAAGTATGCACATCTTGTTTACTCTTTCCTTTCTCTTGTCCTCTAAAAGTGTCATCAACGAAGAGCTTAGCAGGAACCTGGCCTGTAGGTTCTGGATGCTTGAGATGTTCTGATCTCTCCTTCCTGGTGCCATCAAGGGTGGGGACCTCCTCCATCTTAACTCCTTGGTGGTGTTCACCGGAAGGTTCTGCCTTCATCTCCAAGATTTGAGGAACTTGAAGACTTTGACCATTGGTCTCCTGTTTCTTCACTTCTTCCAGGACTTGAGGGAGGACAGAATGTGGCTTGGGTAGACTTTCTCCAACTTGATCTCGGCTGGCTTCCTGCTCCTTAGATGGCGTTTCTTTGATTTTATGGAGTTCTTCTGTTTTAGGAATGCTGACTTTCTCCTTCAAGGTGGACAGCTGCCTAAAGCCAACCTTCTTCTCCTCTTTTCCTCCTGTCGTTCCTGGCGGTTTTTCAGCAGAGATTTGGAGGGTGCCAGGATGTTCTAGCCCTTGGCTCTTCTTCTCAGGAGAATCTTTGTTAACTAAATCATTGTTCTTTGAAGACACCATCCCATCCAACGTCTTCTCCAGGCCCAGTGGGGGTTCACTGGAGGGACCTTTGTGAGATGTCTTGCTTTTTCCATTGCTGCTTCTCTTCTTGGGTTTGTTGGTGGCCCACATGAAGGCGGAGTCTCCTCCAGGGGAACTTGCCAAGGGGGGTCCCTTGTTTTGATTTGGCCCGCCTGTTTCCTGGCCTTGGACCTTCGACTCCAGGAGAAGCTGGCCTTCTGTCTGCTTTCTAGGGACCTCCAAGATAAAGGGATATGCTGATGGAGGAAGATCAACCCTTTGACCAGGTCCAGTTGGAGAACTTCTGGGGTTTTCACTCAAGGTGACAGACGGTGGACTTGATTGCTTCACACTCTCTGTAGTGCTCTCCAACTGTTGGCTTGTAGCTAAGACGTTCATCCCTTCTTTCGGTTCATCTGATCTCTGTTGGGTTTGGTCAAACATCTCATGAACTTCTGTGGTAGAGACAAATGGTTGTCTGAAGGAGCTCCTGTCCTCAGCTCTTCTGCTCTTCCCCATGCTAGATCTCTTCTTCGGCTTCTCTCTCACTCCTGGAGAGGTGGAAAAAGTCTCTTCAGGGGTCCTGGTTGTCCAACCGATTTCGCCCAGGCCCTCAACGTCTACTGCCGTTGAAGCTTGGCTCAAGCCAACCTTCTCCTCCAACTCTGGGAGATGCTTTCCTTTCCTGCTTTTCCCATCACTGCCCCTCTTCTTGGGTTGATCGTGTCTCAACCTGAGACTGGTTGGATGTTCTGGAGAGTGGACATCGAGGAGGTCTTCTGTTGGGCTGGTGAAGAATAGTGGGCCACCACCAAGAGTATCAGCAGCAAACAAGGGTTGGGCTGGATCTGACTTGGTTTCCAGCACGTATTGAGTTTTGGCAGAATGAAAATCAGATCTTCTGTTCCGTGGTCTTTCTTTGAGGGTCTCTGAGACATCTGTGCTTTCTTCTCTGTCTTGAGGAAGAGAAGAAGTCCCTTCTTGGGTTGGCTCGGCTGAAAGAGTCACAATTTCTTTGACCTCACTGTCTTTCTTGAAGATCTTCTTAAGATCTTTAGGTGCCTCCACTGACTCTTCTTTCCTTTCAAGACTTGGAAAGTCTGGAACAACCTTCTCATGGGCAACCCCGGGGTCTATAGTCTGGACCTCAACTTTCTGCCCCACCCCAGCAGAGTTGGTCTCCAAAGTTGAGGCATCAACGTTGGAGTTCTTCAGAGTTGGAGCCCTTTTCTCAACAGGACTTACTTCTCCAGGACCTGGAGGAGAAGTTGGACTTGCCTCCTTCTTTTTTTTCTGCTCAATGTGGTGCTTCGGAAGCTCCTCAGAAAGTTCTCCTTTGGGACTCAGGGACTGCCATGCCAAGCCATCGTCCACAGCCAGTTTGACTCGGCTCAATTCTCCCGGGTTGGGGTCCGATGCAAATTTGGAACATTCTTCCATCTTTGCTGGAGGAAGTGGTGGAAGCTGATGGCTGTCCGGTTGTTGTCCTTCTTTCCCGAGAACTTCGGTGGAGGCCCACAGGGCTGCTTGAGGACTTCCCTGGAGAATGTTTGGAGGTTCGCCAGCAGCCGGAGGGCTTCTTAACTTCTTCGTGTTGTCCTCCCACGTTTCCACTCCACGTGGCTGCTGCCCTTTCTTCGGCTTTGCTTTCTTCTTCTTCTTCTTCAAGGCAGCCGATGCGTCCGGGTCCCATCCCTCTTGCAACAGTTCCCTTCGACCTTCTGGAACGTCGAAAGCTTGGCCGGCTCCCTTCCTCGGAGATCTCCTGGGACGGGGAGAAGTTCCACCGACAGAGCCAAAGTCAGCCATGAAAAAGGAGTCTCCACTTCTCGGGCTGTGAGTCTTCAAGGTTGGAGAACCTGCAAGTTGATCTTGTGGAGCATCGGCCAGAGTCACCTGGACAGGTTTTGCTCTGCCAAACCTGCGGTGGTCACTGGGTTTGGCAGCGTGTATTATTTGGGCGGGAGGTCCACCTGGAATACAGGAAGGTCACTGAAGGATCAGAACCCACCACGAATCAAGAATCACACGCCCAATACGCATGTGTATGCGTATCCAAAAAACTGAATTGGGTTTTTTTGGGGGGGAGGGGTTTAAGCTTTTCTGATCCCAGCCTAGATCCCATATCAGGGATCAGATTTTCTGAAGAGCTATCACATCTCCCTCAATTCCTCGTCCTCTTCATTTAACGAGCCCATAATCCCTTGTGCGGGTGGCGTCTGGGTAACCGAATGGAGTTTAGCAGAGTGTTTGAATGGCCAGATGCCCTTCCTGTCACCAGGGCGTAGTTTTGTTTGGCAGATATAGTCTCAGTGTGCCCAGAGAGAGAGAAATATCCACCTCTACCTAGGATCGAATTCACAGCCTCCGGATTGTGAGGCGAAAGCCATCGTACCACTCCATCACATCTACCTCAATAAATAATATAACTTTTATTGTCATTTTTCCCCCCTGGTGAGTACACTGGCCCACATGAAATTCTATTGCCTGCTTTCCAAAAAATGTATGTATCTAACCATACATGTACATAGCTCAATATGTAGATACATATTATTATATAATATTATATTATATTATGTACATACATGTACATAGCTAAAGGTTAACAGCACCAAAGTTGATAGCAGAAAATACGACTTCTGCAATAGAGTGGTCAATGTTGGGAATCCTCTACCTGACTGTGGTTTCTTCCCCAAACCCCAAAAACTTGAACCTTAAGACTGTCTACTATTGACCTCACCCCTTTCCTAAGAGGTCTGTAGGGGGCGTGCATAAGCGCACCAACATGCCTACCGTCCCTGTCCTATTGTTTTTTATTTTTCTTATAAATATCTATCTCATGTATTCAAAACTATATTTATTCTTATACCTGTATCTTGTAAGCGATTGACAAATCAAATAAATAAATACTAAAAATAACCTACATATACACATGCTATAAACATGCCATGTTTTATATATATTAATCACTGTCCATTTTGAATACGTAGCCGAAAGAGGAAAACTCAACGTTTGCCAGGTTGATGCTATATGGAAGAAAACTGGAACTGAATCTGGATGTTCGGCTTTGGATACCATAGAGCTTCCTCCCAGAAGGTAACAAGGAAAACTGGTCATGGAGAGGATGTGTAGTGTCCCAGACAATCCTACTCAAGGATTACTTTTGGCCATGTTTTGGGTAGTAGGAAGTGAACTACCAACTACTTTTCCACTGTCCTCACCACTCTCTGTTCAGACTTCCTGTCTGCTCATCATCTCCTTTTAACAACCCCATAATCCCTCGAGGGGGTGGAGTCTGGGCAACTGAATGGAGCAGAGTGTTCACTGGCCGGATGCCCTTCCTGTCACCAATGCAGAGTTATATTCAGCAGATATATTCTCAACATGCCTAACAGGGAATTTTTTTTATCCACTATTAATATATTATAATGTGTCACTACTTTTTTATATACATATTGTAAATAGCGATGTCTATTGCTGGTCTAAGACTGTAATGAAGTTCTATTCTATTCTATTCTATTCTATTCTATTCTAATTACCAATATTTATTCTATTCTTATTCTGCTCTACTCCATTCATCTACTCTACTGTAATCCACTCTCAATTCCACTNTCTGCTCTACTCCATTCATCTACTCTACTGTAATCCACTCTCAATTCCACTCCACTCCATTATTCTATTCTATTCTATTCTATTCTATTCTATTCTATTCTATCCTATCTCTATTCTATTCTATCTCTGTTCCCAACATGCCCAGAGACAGAAATATCTGCTTCTACCCAGGATCGAACTCACAGCCTCCGGACTGTGAGGCCACGGCTCCACTTCTTGGCCACCCAATGCTTCCCAACCACTGTTCCCCCCTCCCCCCCGCTCTCTGTTCAGCCTTCCTGTCCGAAGCTGTAATGCTGTCCTCACCGCTCTCGCTCTCTCGCTCTCCCCCCCCCCAGCAGGGGTGTCAAGCTTCAATTTCATTGAAGGCCTTGCATCAGCGGTTGAGTTTGACCTGCGGGGGGGGGGGGGGGGAGGGTGTGTGTGACCAGCTTGATGTCACCCATCAAAGCTCCGTTTTCAGCTTGCGACAGCCTCCTGCAGCCCTCCCCAAGTGGAAACAGAGCCTGGGCGGGCTGTGGGCGGCCTCCCCAAGCTCCGTCTTCACTGGCAGGGGCCCTGTCGGCTGGTCCTTCACTGCTTCCAGGGCAGGCCTGCGGGCCTCGAGTTTGACATCCCTGCCCTGAACAGCCTTCCTGTGTGCAGCTGTCATGCTTCCAAGCTCCACTGTCCTCACCACTCTCTCTACGGCCATTCTGTTGGAAGCTGTAATGCCTCCAAACCAGACAGTAATCCAACAGGGCCTTCTCAATTGTCCCTTTTTAGCAGGAGTGTCAAACACAAGTTGGGGTGGGATCTGCTCCACGGGGCCCTCCTGGAAAATATAAGGAGCCGGCCTGCATCGCGTTGGGCTGATCTACCCAAGGCAGAGAGGAAACGTGTCAGGAGTTTGGAGAGTGGTGTCAAGCTGGCCATGCCTACCCACTCAGCCATGTCCCCGTGCCCCCCAAGGTTAACCACAGCCCTGATGCGGCCCTCAATGAAATTGAGTGACACCCCTGCTGTCAACTCATAAAATATTTCTATGGTCTTCTTAGAATTGCCAACAGAAAGGGAGGGGGGAAAGGGGTTTGAAAGAGCAGTGTGGCAGCTTGGAAATAGAAAGTGCATTCCATGAATAGTTTTTCAGAGATAGTAACTAGGTGACTGAAGTTTCTGCCGTGCACAATTCTAACTGGAGAGCATGATTGATGACTCTGGGCTATGGATGTGTCCCACTGGAGAATATGAATTGTGATACACCTGGGGGAAACCAGGGTCAAGGTTGACAATGAATTAGGTGTCTCAGAGTCGGCTAGACCCAGGCAATGCCAGACATGTTAACTGCCATAAATCCTTTTGAAGTTTTGGAAGTTTGACTCCAAGACTCATGATTTAATTGGGATAACTTCCGGAATCTTGACATCTATTGAAAGTGGTGAGGACACTCAATATTCTGATCGAGCAGAATAAATAGATGTTCTTTAGCTTCGATAACCCAACTTTTTAGCTTTTGGTGGCTGCTAGACCATGTCTCCTCTCACCTCGGGGATGATGGACATTGCCACTCAGCGGTGGTAGATTTGAGGAAGGGCTGCACATCTTCACTTTGCTAAAAAGGTTTTCCAGATCTAAGTTGTCTCTTTGACCAGGATCTAGATCTTGAAAAGCTTCCACTGCAGAAGATGGGTGTCCTGGCAAGCTAAGATGTCTGAGACACAACTAGGAGAAGAAATAACACTAACACTCAGGAGTAGATGGACAAGCATTTGTCCAAGATGGTCAAAGCCTCCCGCTGCAGACAAGCGGTTGGACTTGGACTCCGAGGCAGGGGTGGGATTAAACTGGTGTAACAGATCAGTTTGGTGAGGGCACAGTGAGCAACTAAGGGCAGAGGAGGGTGGCCAGGGCCAAATCACTGGTGCAATTACCGGTTTGTCCGAACTGGGCTAAACCGGACGGTAGAATCCCACCCCTGCTCTGAAATCCCTTCCAGCCCTAAGATTCTATGACTTTTCCCATAAGATGGAAGTCTCAACTTAAGAGAAGAAGTCATTTTTCTGGACTTCCACCCAACTCAGCCGTAGATGATCATCTGAACACCTAAATCTCCCAATGTACTCCAGAGTTCAAAAGAGATATTTAATGGGAACGATGGAGAACACAGGGAAAGTCCTCTTTCATGCAAGTGCAGGTCAACATAATTAACGGACCTGCCACAAAGGGTTGATCTTGAGTGTCAGGTTTCTGAAAGTAGGCTAATTGTTCTCAGGAACCTCCCCACCCCCAAGAGATAGGTAGATCCAAAGAAGGTATTTGCAATTGTGTGGGAGAAAGGCAGGGCTGGGCTACTACCGATTCGCCCTGGTTCGAGTGAACGGATAGCTAATTTTATCATTTTTAATGCCCGCCAGAGCGAACTGGCAAATCCCACCCCTGGCTGGGCCCATCCACCTCACCCTGCCCCTACCTGGAGTATCCATGTGACCCATTTGGGATGCCAGATAAGTGCAGGGCCCATGTGGAGGCTCGGGGAGGGCAAAAAACAGGTTTTCCAAAGGCTCCAAAAGGCTGGAAATGGGCCCATTTTCGGTCTCCTGAGCCCGCCCAGGGGAGGCTGTTTTTGCCCTCCCGGAGCTGGAGGAAGCCTCTGAAATCCGGGAAAGAGCGAAAATGCCCCAACTGGCCATGGGGCAGGAGGCTGACTTGGCCATGCTCACCATGGCCACATCCACCCAGCAACCAGAGCAGAGAACTGGTTGCTAACATTTTTGAAGCCTACCCCTAGGCACAAGTATCAGGGCAACTGAGGTAGAACATCCAGTTTTGGTGGACAACGTTGACACGGGCAAGTAGTGAGCAATGAAGGGAGGAGATGTTGTGAGATCTTCCTTCTGGAGCATAAAACCAGAAGCCAAGAAAGAAAAACTGTAGGATGGAGAAGAAAGAGAAGGCTCAGCTCCAGTTTCTCCCTAAGGACTCACCTTCCGGTTCTAGAGGCAGCTTTCCTGCAGATGGCTCCATGGGTTGGGCCAAGGTGGACTCATCGACAAATGACCTCGGAGATTCCCTGTGAAGCTTCTCCCCAAGTACAGAGCCCATCGAGTCTGCTGAAGAAAAAAACCAGGGTGACCACCACGAAATCAGAGAACTTTCTCCAACGACCCAAGACAGCGTGGTCTCGAGGCCAAATTTGGGTCGGTTATGCCCAAAGAGATGTTCTCAAAGACGCTGGAAGAACAATCTCCAGAACTTCTGGGCTTCCAAGAAACCTGTCAACTCATAAAATATTTCTATGGTCTTCTTAGAGTTGCCAACAGAAAGGGAGCGGGGAAAGGGGTTTGAAAGAGCAGTGTGGCAGCTGGGAAATCGAAAGTGCATTCCATGAATAGTTTTTCAGAGATAGTGACTAGGTGACTGAAGTTCCTGCCGTGCAAAATTCTAACTGGAGAGCATGATTGATGACTCTTGGCTATGGATGTGTCCCATTGGAGAATATGAATTACGATACACCCAGGGGGTGGGGTGGGGGAAATATGGGTGAAGGGTGACAAGGAATGATGTGCCTCAGAGTCAGCTACACCCAGGCAGTGCCGGCATGTTAACTCCTCTAAATCCTTTGGAAGTTTTGGAAGTTTGGCTCGAGACTCAGCATTTCATTGGGGTAACTGCCAGAATCCTGACAAAACCTTTCTGAGGATTTCTAAAAGGATGTTTTCCAAAGGTGTTGGAAGAACCATCTCCAGAACTTCATGGGCTTCAAAGAAACCTTTCCAGGGATTTCTATGGAGCACCTCAAAACTTCTTTAGCACAAGTCCAATACCAACACAACTGGAGAAGATCAAGAAACACCAGGAGGACTTCAGTGGTCTTTGACATTTCTCATAGACAACGCTGAACAGCAGGGCATTGGGACCAGGCAGTGGGCTGGCACCGGTTCACCCTGGTTCTCCCAAACCGGTTGCTAATTTTATCATTTATTTTATGGCCGGTTCAGCTAACCAGCAAATCCCACCCCTGGCTGGCCCTGCTCATCCCTCTCCTCCCCTCAGGAGTCTCCACGCAGTGCGTTTTGGATCCCAGGTAAGCGTAAGAAGGCTCCGGGAGGGCAAAAAATGGGAACGTGGGCCCGTTTTCGGCCTCCAGAGAGCCTCCGGAGCTCAGGGAATCCGTTTTTGCCCTCCTGGAGACTCGAGAAAAGCCTCCAGAGCCCGGGGAGGGTGAAAACACCCACACCCACCCCGCTGTGGTGCAGGAGGCCAACTCGGCCACACCCGCCCAGCAACCAGAACAGAGAACCGGTTGATAAAATTTTTGAAGCCTGCCCCTGGTTGGGACACAACTCAGGAAGCCGAGGGATTATTACTCTTATGTTCTAAATCCTCTTCTGATTGGTCTCCTAAATAGGTCATGGAAGCCCCTCCTGTTGACGTTCTCCAATCCCCCCCAAACTCAAAATCTATCAAGAGGGCCCCCAAAAGAGGTTCAGACTGAGAAAAGAGAGGAAGACAAGATGACAGACCATCATGAAGCTTTGATTGTTTTTTTTTTCCCAGCGTTCTCTTTACCTGCAAGATCTGGAAGATGCTCTCCAGGTTCAGTTGGTGTTGGCCGATTCGGTTCCTTTGGCTGTTCTGTAGACGTGCCGAGAGGCTGCTTCTTCTCATCGAGATGCTCCTGCCTAGGAGGAATCTCCACAGGTTGACTAAGCAAAAGAGGGGACTTCATTTCTGGACTCAGAGAGACCTTGGTTTCTTCTACTTTCTCAGAAGGTTGGGCGGGAGAAAGCGGAGGGGTGTCAACTTTCCAGACAGGAGAAGGTGGGGGTTCATCAGCCTTCTGGCCAGGAGAAGGTGAAGGTTTATCACCCTTTTGGACAGGAGAAAGTAGAGGTTCATCATCCTTCTGGCCAGGAGAAGGTGAAGGTTTATCACCCTTTTGGACAGGAGAAAGTAGAGGTTCATCATCCTTCTGGACAGGAGAAAGTGGAGGGCCATCAGCTTTCCATCCAGGAGAAGGTGGAGGTTCATCATCCTTCTGGCCAGGAGACAGCTGACTTGTCACTTCTTGCATCTGCTGGGTGAGAGCCAGCTTGCTTTGATCTATCTTCTCTACATGCTGGGTAGAAGAATCCTCCAGATCTTCTGTTTTGAAGTCGGGAAATGGACTGTCTTCTTCTTGAGGGTGAAAGGGATGTGATGGTTGGGTTTCCTCTGCTTTTTGGGTTGGAAGGTGGATCGGGTCTTCTGGATGTAGGGTCAGGTTTTTGTCCTTTGGAGCTGGAAGAAACTGGCTCCCAGCTTCTGGTTTCTCCAACATTGGACAACTGTCGGCAGCAAGAACAATGATATCTTCGTCCTCTGATTTTAATTCTTTTGACCCTGGAGTCTCCAGGAAACCTGCTTTGGAGAAGGGAAGAAAGCAAAGAGTTGTCTTTTCTACTACAAAGCTACTCTAAAGTTCTTGGAGGCTCCACTTTACAAACTGGGCGGGGGGAGGCTATCAGTTTGCACTGGTTTGGCTGGTTTGGCAAACAGTCAAATCCAAATCCTGGCTGGCCCTACCCACCATGGCCATGCCCACCCAGCAACCGGGCACAGAACTGGTTGATAAAAATTTTTTTTGAAGCCATCCCCTGTTCCAGACCATCCATGGTCACTGATCTTCCACACACACCCCCCACAAAGTCCTCCATCCCGTCCATCCAGAAATTCAGAACGAGGCATGGGGGTGGCTGCTGTCCAGATTCACAACCAGAAAAGGTGCATCGTCAAAGAGACAACCAAATCCCAGAGTTGGAAGGGACCTTAGAGGTCCTCTAGTCCAACCCCCCGGCTGCCCAGTGCTCAAATAGGAGACCTTGGTGTTATTTCGGACAACCGGCTGACCAGATCTACAGCAGGCTTGCGAACCAGCCTATCCTTACAGAAGGGATAGTTTCCAGGAAACTATAGTTACTCCATACACCCAACTCCTTCCTAGCACTGATGATGGTCTTTAGTTGGGTCATGAAATGCAAAATGAAATTTCTGCAAGGAAATAACCAAGTTCAGAGAACAACAAGGACCATCCCAGTCTTTGTCTCCTCCTCTTCCTCCTCCTCTACACAAGCCCCCCACCCTCTTTTCTAGCACTGATGACATTCCCTAGTTGGGTCATGAAATGTCTGCAAAAAAATCAGCCAAGCTCAGAGAGCACCAAGGACCTCACAACCCATCCTTCCCCGTCATGCTCTTGCTCCTCTTCCTCTTTCTACAAATCTACTTCCTACTAGCACTGATGATGCTACCTAGTTGGGTCATGAAACGTCTTCAAGAAAACCACCCAGCTCAGAGATACTGAAAGAAGGATAGAGATAGATAGGTATAGATCAATACATCTATAAATATAGATAGGTATAAATGCAGAGGGTACTTTGATAGTTATAGTATAGTTCAGTGGTTGCCAACCAGTGGGCCACAGCCCACAGGTGGGCTGCGAGAAAATTTTGGTGGGCCACAGAGAAATCTCACCCCCAGAGTACCCCCCCAAAGCAATTAATCCAGGCTGCCCCGGAACACAAGGCTGCC